>JAAGNO010022568.1:39685-51909 GCA_033439905.1 Ceryle rudis
CTCATGTAAAGAGCTAAATAGCCTCAGGGGAAAAAAAAAAACAAAAACACCACACAAAAAAAACCCCAAAACCCAAAACCTATCTATTTTTAATATTTATATTAGGCTGAGATAAAACACAATCAGGACACACCATTTGCCATCTCTATTTACTGACAGGGACATTAAATTCTCAACTGTTTACCTCGACTGTGACACAGTTTGAGACGGACAAAATGAATCCCATCTGTGCAAGGTTGCATGTACTTATACCATCTACTTACCAAGGAATACACTTCAACTAAATCATTCTTGGCAGATGCAAGTCTAACACAATTAAAATCTCTGCAATTAGAGAAATATAGTGAGACTTGTATTGCACTGCATAAAAACTTTCGGGGCTGAAGCAACAAAAGCAGGAAAAGCAGAGTAGCATTTATATTAATTAAACCTATCACATCCATTGGGGAAGAAAAAAAAACAAAAGCATGTTTCAGGAATACATCTGATGATTTTGAATTCAAATTCAAAATTTTAAAATATTTAGTTGTGCTACCTTTATACTCTGTTTGATCTCCAGATGTCTAAAAATCTAAAGCTTCTTATGTTTTTAAATGCACTGAGTGGATTTTCAGTCTCTGAAAGAATTAATATTTGATACCAGTTACCAGGAAGAGAAAGTTCCAATAAATAAGTACTTTTGATAAGGCACTCAGTTATTCACTCTTAATCACGGATGAGTTAAGTGGTTAAAATAGAGATTGTGGTATGAAATGATTTAAGAAAGTAATTTTACTACATAAATACAAGGGGTATGGCCAGAAGGCCAAAACTAATATTTAAAAAGAAGTTTCCAAAACTGACTGAACGTTACCCTGAATATCAATAATTCTCAGCTCTTTTGTTAACTCAAATCAGATTCCACTTAACCGATTTTCCATAAATTCAATTTTATAATTAAGAATATCTCTAAGTAGATTAAATAATTTCATACATTTTTTTCTGTATGTTTTATGCACCATTTAAACAGTCTTTTCAATATTATTGATTTTTTCTTCTAATAGGAGCATATTACAAAAGTCTCTTTAACTGAGGTATCACATTTTAAAGCCCTAAATGCCTGAAAAATATTATATAAAAGTTACATTAAATGAATCTAAATTATTTTTTCTTATCTGTCTCTGTTAAAAAATAATAGTTACAAAATTAAGACACATAAGCTGCATAATATCTGAACTCCATGCAAAGCTAACAACTAAATGTCTAGGCTGCTTCTCTCTCTCTAGCTCTTTCGTAAGTACAAAAATAATTTTAAAAATCCCAATAATATATCTTCTCTCAGCTTAGGTCTTCAAAGCCATGTAAGACAATCACATTCAACAAAACTATTTTTTTTAATGAAGTGAAAATAGTTACATCAGAAAAATTAACACAAAATGAATTAGGTCAGGATTTGCTTGGGGGAAAGGTTCCATATAAGAAGGAGATTAGTTAAGCAGGTTGCTATTTAAGCCATATCTGAATAAGAGCCTTCCTCTTATATGTGATGTTTAGTCTGACAACATGCATGAGTTTTACTAAGAACTCACCACCAGAGGCTTAACAAACTGCCTAACAACTTTTAAATGTGATTCATAGAGATCTTTATACATTTTCTTGTGATTTATTAATATATAGGAACTTTAAATCCTTTTGTGGCTATAATAATGTATTTTCTGCCTGATACAGAAGACAGCAATCAATCTGAAACACTATGAAGGCCTGATGTGAGACCCACAGATACTCCACTTGTATTGTGTGTGGGCCAGAAACCTGGATGAGCATGTCTCAAAGAAGAAACTGAAGAAAAGTTCTATAGCCTGAGAGGATTTCCCAAGAGCAGCACATTTTCCTCATGTATTGCAATTTCCTTGCTTTGCAGGCCAGTATTTCTTGCAGCAAGGTATACTGGAGGAGCTAGATATGTTGGAAAAGTAACTTTAATTCTTTAAAATATGTTATTTCTTCTCTAATGTATTGTTTCTGTAATTCAAGAATTTTATTTAAAGACTTGTTGATTAGTCTACCTTTATTTATTACTTGAAAACGTAGGCATCAGGACTAACACCAGTGTTTAAGATTGGGCTGGCTCTGTATTTCTGTGATAAATTTGTTATCAGTCAGTCCAGAGCTCTCCAGCTCTATCATTGTCTTGAACAATATATTTTTATAGATCATAATTTAGAAGCTTCTTCCTGCAGCTTTTACCACTGGTGAAAATATTTTTCTACCACTGGTTGTCCCTTGATTTTGTTAGAAGGAGTACAGTTTTTTAATATTTTGGCCTGATTTAATGAAACTTGTTCTTTTGGAAGATGTTATTCAGGGCTCCATTTTGAATACAATTCCTTACAATGAAGAAATGTGTGTTCCCAAGAATCAAAGCTTTATGCTTTTGATCCATTTTTCAACCTCTGTATTCTCCAAGGGATGACAAGATCATTTTTAGACATCCTGTGGCATTTAATTTAATTGCTTCTTCTAAACTGGTCAACATGTTCTTCAAAGACTTTTTTTCCACTTCAGTTAGATAAATGGCACTTGAATCACGATGTTTTCTAAGTTTCCATCTTTCCTTATTACTTTTAAGAGTGGTCTAATAGCAACTTTTTTTTTTTTTTTTCCCCAGATTAATAATAAAAATCCTTCCTCTTGATCTAAAGACTGAATATGTGCCAATCTTCTACCTCCTTTTAGGCAGCTCACTTTCACAGTACTTCAGTTAGATTTAGGTCTGAATAGCCACTGGAAGAGGAGCTTTTTTCAGCGTTTGTGTCCATTGTTGGCTCCATCAGACTTGTGGCCAGCAAGGATGGACTAACCAAGACAAAATCCACCCTGTCCAAATGAAATCAGGCAGATGTTGGCTGTAGCCTCCATAATAAATTATGGCATCTGTCATGTGCAGATACTTGACAAAATGCAAATGCTCTCTCAGTTATGGAGCTTTGCACACTTGGAAATTAATAACCTAATAGGAATGTGCTGCTATAAAGGACTGAGAAATACACAGCATGAAGGTAAAAGTTCTTCACATACATTTATATGAAAGATCCAGATGGTCCTTGGAGATAGTAGAATAATATAGTTCAATGAAAGTGGAAGAGGTACTTTCAGAGAATGCTGGCTTTTTTAATTGAAGAAGTTAATTTGGAACAGTCAAACCTATGATTGAAGTACATGATCAGAAACATGAAGAATTCAGTAAGGACTGTGTATCTTCCTATCCCTAGTATAAACAAAGACATTCTTCACAGTAGTGTGCAGCAAATCCATATTTATGATTTGTTAATTTGTAATTAGGTTCCAAAATAATCTTCATGTATTGTCAAATACATCTTTGATTTAAAGTGTATGCCAACTAAGTAGTCGGCTGCATTATGCAGTTTGTCTACAATGTTCATGCATAAATAATCACTGCCAGTAATTTTGAATTAATTTTGAAGAACAGACTGTGAAAATCAGTTACTATGCAGACGAATGACATTTTAGTAACTCCATTGCACAAGTATGCTTACTAATGCCAAACAGAATCAGTCAGGTAATGCTGTGTCTAATATTAACCTTCAGTACACAAGGCATGCAAAAAGAGTTGTTGCTATGGTACAAAGTAGTCATGTAGGGTTCTCTAATATCAATAAAGCTTACATTGTTTTTCCACAGGTACAGATTTGAGCTAGTCTACTTAGGATAATGAAGTTGTAATGACATGCAATTAGATTATATAAATCAGGGCCAGGTAAGTTGCTCATAAAAGCAGAGCTTAGTTTAGTTTATACATTAACATTCTGAGCATCAAATTAATATTTCCATGTTTCCGTAAAATCTGACAATTTCAACTTTTATTATTGATGTTCATTACACTGTTGCCTAAACATGAATAGAAAAAGTAATGGCCCATCACAGTTTTTAGGCTTTTTATAAATTACTGTAGTTTTTATCTTATTCTAAACCAAGGAAATAGATCAGACTTAATGATACTTTTTTATTTACTTTAGGGCTTCATATTTCAAATTTAATTCTGAAATAGATCAGAAATTTATTTAAAGCACATGAAAAAAAATAAATTATTGGAAGTTTTGTGGGGGATTGTATTGCTGTCAATAATTTCTGAAAATGTTACCTACATTTTACAAAAGCCTGCTCATTCTTATATGAAAAAAATAGTTTTAGAAATGTTTCCTGTTACAAGAGACAGAAACGTTTGGCAAATGCTAAGCCACTTACAATTTAACAAGATAATTGCCCCAGAAGCTGTAATCAAGCATTCATAGGTTTTTAGATGCATTTCTAACAATTGATATATTCTGCCCTAAAACTGGAAAGGCTGCTATGATTTCTAAATTTTCACATTTTACTGCAGAGCTGAGGAACTGTTATAAGATGTTGAAAACTAACTTTATTTAACAAGTAAACAAGCTAAATTCATGAAAGTTAACATTTTCAAACAATGCATATGTTTAGATATATAGCTAATGGATGTTTCATAACCAGATTCCTTTTACATTTGGAAGACTTCACCTGTCTCAAGACCAATTCCAGTTTTCTTGTAAAGGCAAAAAGAGAAGAGAACATATAGATGTGAAAAAATATGAACAACGGGACAAGCAGTCAGTGGGGAAAGGGGAAAGATTTTGATCAAGGCAAAATAAAAAAACAATAAAAAAATCTGTGAGCAGAAACTGGTCTTATTCATTCATCAGGAAAATGAACATTTGATATAATGACAACAGCATTAGATGCACTATTTATTACCCTGCTGTACATATAAGTGCACCCAGCACTTATCATAAAGGTCATGAAAGCCCTAGAAAGGAAACAGATTCTCTGAAGCATGACTAGCTAGTAGATGACTTTCAGCAATTTAGGCTGTGACCACCTTATCACTGGATTTTTAGATGACTCAAAATCTGATTATCTTGCTGAATGTAAAAGTGCAGGTCCTTAAAAAGTCTTTGACTTTGAAAGCCTAGCAGGATGACACAGTTTATACTTTTGAAGCAGGGGCTTCAGAAGACACAAATAAAATATTAGCAGAATCCACCAGTTTTGAATCCACACATTTCTGATAAATATTTTCCTGTCTTCCAATGTTGTAGGGGAGCTATACATACTACCTTTAATTGCAAGCTTGTAAGGTAAATGACAGAAAATTTTTCAACAGCACTATGACTGCAAAGTCAATTTTATTGATTATAAGTATACAACTTGTTCAGATAGCCCTTAAATAATGCATTCTTGTACATAATTAGTGTGATCTATTTTTCAAGCAGTGTCTTTATGTTTGATGTATGAAAACCAGGAAAATATACAAGTCATTTAATTCTGGGATGCTTCTGTAAGTAGCCTTCATAGACACTAGAAACAGGCTTTATGTTGTCTTTGTAAAACATGAACTAGCAATTTCTCTCTAACACTTAGACATCTACATCCAAGTACATGAAGCTATGTCATTTTTTGTACGTGCATTTGTTTCCTTCAAGTATTTAAGGCTGGCTACCAGCAGACAATGTATTAGGCACAGAATAAAGATCTAACAGCAATGTAGTTTGGAACAGGAGGGGAGAGGAGTTTTCCTAGGCCATAGAAAGAAATTTCCAGCCAAGCTCATGACATAACCCCAATCATAAATTTATCATCATCCACTTTAATATAGGTAAGTTGGTTCCTGCTCTACTGGTACTTGGAAGCTACTTCAGAATTAATTCCCATGAGGTTTAGAATCAATCTTCTATTTTGTAGTCTGCAGCAGGCTATATGTTTCTATGTAAACAACGTGCAATGAAAGCACAACTCTTTGTCACAGAATACACCAATTTTAAATTCCACCAAGTTATAAATAAGGGCTGCAGTTGGCAGTAGAGGCATTACATCTCCTACAATGCCTCTCCTACAATCTCCTACAGTGTGGAGAACATTACATCTCATGTATAAGTTCTCATATTATTGTAAACTTCCTGAATATTTTCTGTCAAGCACAGTCTGCATGACATTATGATTTAAATGCATATGAGAGTTTATCTTCTCTTTCCTGTAAGTATCATCCATTTTTTTTCTCTTGAGTAAAATGCATGTGAAAATGATATTTACAGCATTTTTGGTTCTTAATTATCTTCCTCTGGAAAACAGATGTAATGGTATGAGAATATCAAGAAATCTTAATTGTCTTTTTTCAGTAACCAAACCACAACCCAAAAAAAAAAACCCAAAAAACCTAACCTAAGCCAAAAAACTTCAAGCATGTCAGAATTTTCTATATTTATAATTTCATTTGTGTAAAAAATAATACTTAATATTGAATTGATTACCCAGTCTTATCTTAAATTCTCATTCTTGAAACTTTCATTAGATCATGTATCAGAATTAGGTGAGGGTAACAGAACACTGAAAGGGCTGCCCAGAGAGGTTGTGGGGTCTCCTTCTCTGGAGGCATTCAAAACCCACCTGGATGCATTCCTGTCTGACCTGATCTAGGTAATCCTGCTCTGGCAGAGGGATTGGACTAGATGATCTTTCTAGGTCCCTTCCAATACATAACATTCTGTGATTATGTGATACTTCTCCCTATTTTTTTTTTTTTTTTTTTTAAACTTTACTTCAAATTTTGTTTTTAAAATGCAAAAGTATATTTGTTGTAGTTTACTATAGCTTGTTTGCAAAACTTCCTTTGGAAATAAAAGCCTTTTTATGCAGCTTAAAGGCCTTATCTGTTTCTTTCTAGAATTGTATCTACTTAACTTTCAAATAACCAAAACTCCCTTTAAATGCATGAAATAAATAAAACAAAAAATAACCAACCAAAAAATCCTGACTTACTCATCAATTAAGAATGTGTTTGCCCAGTTGCAGGCTAGAGTGAATTTTTACAGTTGAGATATGAACTGATGAAAATCTCGTTTTTTCATGGAAATGCTGACAGACATTTAGATGAGGTAGTATTCCTGAGAGGTAATAAAAAAGTAACAATACAAATCACTTTAACTCTTTAAAATCATATGTGTTGTCCTCCAGGAGTGATGTTGAGCATAGTATAGTGGCTGCAGTGATGGGATTGAAGTATAAAGGTCAATAAACTCAGAAAACAAGAGTCCTTCAATGTTTGCCCAATATCAGTGGGAGGTCTCTTAATGCCTCAATTACCTTTTCCAATCAGTAGCAAAATAATTAATTTCCTGGCAATTAAATAGGAAGAATTGTTGCTGTTCATTGACCTCTGTATTCCTGTGGCTTACTGAGCAGACTGGAGGCTTATAAAAAAACCAACATGGGACCATATGGAAAGACTTTCCTTGGTGTCATGGGGACCTCTGAGAATGACATTACTCATCATGTATGTAGCCTACAGCCAGTTTGGTTTGGCAGCATTAGCTAAAGGAGGAACTGTTCTGCACAGGTTGGGTGCTTCCTTTGAGCACAGAATTTAAACATCAGGTAGTTTGTCTTGTGTGAAATCCAGTAGTAGCTGGGTCTACCTGGGGACTCAGCTCCTTTGAAGAACATTAGAGGACCACAGATACATAAGAACATGAATATATATGGGACCATGCATATGAGAAGCACTGGTCTAGGAAGTTTCCACCTCTAGGAGATAACTGGAAGGGCTATGATTCTGGTGCTCCTTGTTAGGTACCAGTACAGGTACTTAACCTGTAGGCCCAAGACCAAACAGGCTCTTGGGCCTACTTTGTGCCCTCTGCCCTCATCACAGCCCTTGGAAAAATTGTTGCAATATCAATCTGGTTGTTTATGGAAAACTGGGACCTGCAATTATAATACTTCCCTTCACATGTGTGCTTCCTACTTGGTAACATTGAAGGGAGGTCTAATAATACAGAAGTTGTGTGTCATTTACTTTTGCAGTTTTAAAAGCTTTTTTTTTTTTTAATTTTTGGACGGAAAATATTTTCCAAATGATTCTGCAAGTGCCAAATTCTGTAAATGTTTATCTTTACAGACTTTTTTCCCTTTAGCTTGGAAGATTATGAAGTTGTTGAAGTGATATGGAAAATAAACTTGCTTGTACCAACTTTACTAAACTTAATTCCTACCAGTTTTCTTTATGTTTCACATTGCCATAATGCATGCAAAATGCTTAGTAATTCAAAACATCTTTACAGGTCATTTTCCTCCCATAATAGCCAAATTAGCAGCAAAAACTCTTCATGGCTTCATGGTTTAAAATGTACTGACAGAAGAACTCTTGACTGTGCTTATCTATACTATGTAATAACTTAAATAGTCATAAAAGCTCAGGATTTTCACAGAAGCAGACATTTCTTCCACCCCCACCCCCCCCAGCCTCACCCTTCCCTTCTCTCCCCCCCCCCCCCCCCCCATTATTCTATGGGCATATATACTGGTTTTGGCTCTGCACTACCAAGTTCCCTTAACCTAACAACATTATTGATTTTCCATTATTATCTTTATTTATATTGGTCTGTGAGGACAAACCATGTTAGTGGTCTCCTTCAGCCATTAATTGTGATCTATATGATAAATGTGCAGGAAGCCCTTTTAAGAAGAATAACATTCAAATAAATGTTCACATACATGTAGTAATAGACACCCAAAGGGGATATATGTGCATATCCTCTGCAGTGCTGAGGATATTATTTCAACATGTTAGCCAGTCACTTCATCTCTGTGTATTTTGGAATAGACTTTCATTTGCACTATGTCTCCTATATATTCTGACAGGGTGTAAGAGGGACTTCAAATGAGTACATCCTTTACGAACAGAGGTGAAAAGGATCTTATCTTAAATAAGAATTAGACTTTTAAGATAGTGTTTAATTCAGTGTAGAGATGCTACATGTCATTTGAAGCCAGAGAGCTATACAAATATAGACTCTATTTACTATGCAACTGACAAGGATGACAGCAGAAATTGGTCCATTTTGAATTTTCAGTTACTGTGCAACCAGTGATCATGAGAACAAAGCTCATGTGGTTTCTAGTAATGTCAAAACTAAAAAAATTATGGTGGAGCAGGCTCTAGGTTACTATAAATGGTCATGCTTCTCTATTGAAGTCATGTTAATGTACTTTATAGTCCTTCCAAGAATAGCATTTACCCAGACTTTCTTGTATTTGTAGGAGAAGTCTATTAGGAACAGCATTTTTGAGGGAGATACCTCAGTGAGCTGCAATATACTAAAGTGGTCCTTACTGTGGCTATAATTTGTGCATCAAATATTTTTTTCTAGTCTAATGAAATGCACTGCAGTACATTAGAGAAGACATACCTTAAAAATAAATGAGATTTTAAGAGCTGCAGATGAGATTTACAGTAGTGGATAGGTATGATGTTCAAGTAAGCTGCCAAAGGGCAAATAAGAGCTTACTGTACTTCTGCATGGTGCTGTAAAACGGTGATAGGAGCTTTGGACCCCAAAGTAGTCTAGCAGTATTTGCACTGGATTAACTAGGTCTGCCTCTACTTATCTTTTTAATTAGCAGTTCTGTCCTGCTTCTGACATGCCATCAAATGTCTCTGAATGACCCTTTACAGTGCCATGCAAAATGAAAGATTAGTTTTGTATTTGCCATTTTCTAATCTGTTGTTTATCTTGATACACAAATTATTTTGTGGATAATTAACAAGTTGAAAAAATAAATTAGGCTCTTATTTTTTCCTTTTTTTTTAAACTTATTTTTTAATTTATTTCATCCTCTGTTTTTGGAATGTCTGTATAATTTTCGTAGTGAAATGGTAAAATTTCCTTCTACACCCAGCATTGGTATAGGTTAAATCTCTAGATTTATGCTTGTAAGTAGGTCAGTTTTACAGAATGTATCCAATGTCTTAGCAAATCCACAGTCTGTTGTCTTATATCATTCTCTCAGTAGAAAGTCTTTCCCTCCAACTCTTATCCATGCATTTTATTAAAGGATACACCTGAATGATGCAGGTGTGACTCCTCTGTAAAAATCTGAAGTTCACTAATCTTATGTCACAGAGATGAGGGAACATGTAGAATGAGATACTTTGCAAGTACATGAATTGTGACTCAAATCCAGAACTGGGAAACTGATCCTTTTAGATATTTTCACTTGCCAATAAATGCCGTTTTATTCCCCAACACTGCAACACATCAATATCTCTGATTCTTGCTAATACTTATTAAACGAATGAAATAAAATTCTTAAGGTTAGTAGACAGGTGCTGCTACATATTGCAAAAAGCCTAATTCTGATCTTATTTACCTGCCTGTTTCCACTCTACTGCCTTATTTTGTCCATTTCCAACACCTTTCACACAATTTTCTCTTTGGCATTTTCTTCCTCCTTAAGCTGGTCCACAAAGCTGCAAACATTTATTTGTTGCTGAGGAGAAACCAGCTAACTAAATGATCTATTCACTTATTTATTTTAGGACCCTACTGTTCATTTCATATATAGGAGGGGAAAGACATTGGTCATTAGATGATGAATGAATGAGCTCAAACTAACAGCAAAATACATGACAGGGAATGTAGGAACAAGCCACCGTGTATTGAATGATTATGGAGACAATGAAGAATTTAGTTTTAACTCATAAAATTATGAGCAAGGAGACATTTATATTAGCCATCAAACTGGTCTTTTTAGGTGGTGTTTGTATCCTTTTCACTTTCTGTGTATCTTTGGTTACTTTTTTGAAGCAGGATCCCTTCAGCTTTGATGCCTGAGTAACAGCTCATATTTTGCGACCTGGTACAATCTAAAGACCTTAAGTTTTTAACTCATTTAGAGTTTTAAATGAGAGCAGCATGACATCAAAGTAATATCCCTGTCTCATCTGAAACTCTAAGGAGTAGTGGATTTGCTTTATCCAATCTCATCTCACAATGACATTCCTAGCTAGTGGCTGTTTTTAATACACTTTTGTACAAGTGAAGGGATCTTTTTGCTGCTTTTGTAACAGTAGAAGCTGTTTTGGTTTTAAAAATTTGTGAGGAGTGGACAACAGATTTCATAATAGGAGCTGTGATTGATATTGAATCCTGAAAAACTGCAATTCTTGCTCATTCTTCTCCCTTACTCAGAATCAGTATAACAGCAGGTTAACTGTCTAACACAAGGGAATTTGTTTTGTTTGTTTTTATTACAGCACTTGTAAACTCACTTCTATCTGCTCTTTGTTAGACATTTGTGAAGTTTTACTTTTATCTGCTCTACCCTGCAGACTTCTGAAGTAACCTGTGAGACCATCTGTCTCTCAAGGAAATTATTCCAGGACCAACACTTCAAAAATCACTGAGGATCTAATAAGATGTATACCTATGTTTGCATTTATAACACACTGGGACTATTTGTCAATATTAGGTAACTGCATGTATAAATTATTAGATATGTGCTTAAAGCCCAGCTAGAGAAAATGTTGATATATGCATGCTAATGTTATGCTCTGAACTGCTCATTTGCCTTAGTTATGTCAAATGCAATGACTTCTCTCTTGCATCTTACTGGAAAGGTTACTGGAGCTGCTGGTGGTAAAAATGGCTCAAGTGCTCTATTATGCATAGGCAATCAGTTTCAGGTGCATTTCTAGAATGGTCCTTTGACTCATGGAAGATATCTGCTCAAGCCAAAATAACTTTTGTCAGGGATGGCTTTTACCCCTTGCTGAATCATTGGATAAATGCCTTCAGAAGACAGACTGAGAGTATCATCACCCTGACTGTATTTAACCTCAATTTCACAAGGCACCTCCACCCATGAGCAGAGTGGTAAAAAAGCTTTTATTCTCTCTGGTTCCCAAAAGAGAGCAATTTAACCCAATGCACTTTCACGTAGCCCACATTCTCCCTGATTGTCTCCTCCCAGGTGAATATGAGTGTTTGCAGTCTGCTACCCTCCATCTGCAAAGGGTTGTCCCTATGTTGCTAACATTAGTCAAATCTCTAAACTTTAAAACCTGGAGACCATGGCTGCAACCTTCTTAAGCCTGGGATAACCGATCATATGCAGATCCAGTTAGCTCTTACACCTAAACTAAATAGATTTGTGCAAATGCAAATAAATTCCAGGAGGTGTGATGCTAAGCAAATATGAGCTATGATGTACTTCTTGTGAATTAACACCTTACATACTTGGATAGTGCTGGGCATATGGTACTTCTATGCCTAGTATGCATTGTGCGTAGTACCACTATATACTGTGCTTCATTTGAGCCCAAATATTTCCCACCAAGAATTTTCAGATGATTTCTTTTTTATTTAATA
>JAAGNO010022570.1:0-64005 GCA_033439905.1 Ceryle rudis
TCCCTCCAGTGACCCCCCAGTATCCACCCAGTGCCCTCCCAGTCCATCCAGTGCGCCCCCAGTACCCACCCCGGGCCCCCCCCCCCCACCCCCTGCCCCCCCAGCCCCCAGCCGGCGCCCCCGCCGCCCCCCAGCAGGCCGGGGCCGCCCCCCGTCCCGCCTGTCCCCGGAGGCAGCGACGAGAGGCCGCGGCTGCCCCAGAGGAACATCTCGCTGGGCTCCTCCTCGACGCCCGGCGGCGGTGGGGGTCGCTCCGGACCCCTGCCCCCCCCGCCCAGCGAGAGGCCCCCGCCGCCCGTCAGAGACCCTCCCAGCCGATCAGGTAGGGAGCCGGGGATTATGCGCTCGGCGGGGCTGGAGCAGCAGTGTGTAGTGGGAGGAGGTGTCGGGTCATTGAGGAGGTGACGGTTCATTACGGAAAGGGGACGTTTTCGGGTTGCCCAACGGCGGCGTTGGCCGCGCTTTCTGGAGCGTAACCCAAACTCGTCAGCCGCCCTGCCCTGCCCTGGCCGACCGTGCAGGTGCTTAACCCGCTGCGGCCCAGGAGGAGCCCTGCCGGTAGCTGAGGCAGGGGCGTCCCTCCCTCGCCCGGTGCGGTGCCCGGAAGGGCCGGGGGAGCAGCGCCTTTGTCGCCGGCGCAGCCGCTGCGCACGGGCGGCAAACGGCGCTGCGGGGCACAAGGGATTGTGCGGCTGGAAATGATGGTTTATGGGCATCGCAGTGGCTTAAGGAAAGTCGCTGTGCATCGTCAGCCTGCTCACATCTCAGCAACTCTGGTCATAATTACTGTAATTAAAAAGGGTTGCAAACGGGGGGTTTCCCCATCGTGTCCTTTGATGCAAAGGAGCTGTTTTGTCTAGCTGCTGATAGGTGCCATTTGCCTTCCCGAGTCAACCAGCGTGAGTTCATGGTGGCATTCTTGTGAATGGAGGTTTGCAGAACCTGACCGCCTACGTGTTGGGAGACATGAACACTTGCAGCCAAATACAAATTATTTTAATAAAAGACCAAGCTAACAGCAGTTAAATATAATGGCAGTGTGACTGTTGTTACTTACTGTATGCAGATTTCAAATGAGACTAAAACCGGAATAATCTCTTTTGAGTTATTTCATAATATACTTTGTCATCTGTGACAACTGTTGTTCATAACTTTCAAGAATTGCACACCACAGGCACAAGCAGCCAGGCCCCAGAACATCAGGAAGGTAAAGCATTGTATGCAAGGCAACGCTGGGAAGCTCATAGAGTTGCTTTTCATTTCATCCTTTGGAATAACAATCTGGAATCATGTTGTGGGAGCTTCCACAGGCAACAGCCATCCCTGTTGCTTTCCAACTTCTTAAACCAGCCTGGATCTCCTACAGCACAGCACCTGCAGCAGCTGTGCTGCTACAGAAAATACTGGCCCTGAAATCATGCTTTGTGGAGCTGGTTGCCAGCCCAAAGGATGTCACAATGCCAGTACAGCCTGCAGTAAATAAATCAGAGAAATCTTGTCACATCTGACTGGGAGCATGGATCAAAGCTGCAGAGAGCATCTGTGATTATTCAGATGCTTCCAACAGCTTGTTCCGTGGTGGCCTCTGCTTCCACCAGTGCTTTCCTGGTTGGCTCTTTCCTGAGGCAGTTGGTTTTAGCAAATCTGCACTGCTTTTCTGATGGCTTAATAAGAAGGAAGTTATAGCAATAAATTATAAACGTAAATACTGCTTTTCTGTGGCGGTTTGATATAGATGATGGGGTTTAGGTAGGTTTAGAGAGAGCGAGCAAAACTGTTCTTGAAGTTGCTAAATGCTTTTCATTCTCAGAAACAGTTCCCTGAAGGCAAACTTAAGTAAACTGTAGAAAGAGAAAGGCGGGGGGGGAGAAATGAACCCTACAAAGTACAGCATTTTTCTTCATGCATGTTTCAATACTTGTTGCTTGAGACCCAATATCTGCTGCTCTCTTTTCCAAACTGCACGTCTGTAGCTAGGTTTCATCAGGGCGAGGAAGCATTTCATTAAAATGAACATAATTGTCAATTGCCCAACTGTGCCAAACAAAGGGTAGTGAGTACTTTGAACACACATAGCCCTCCACACCCTCTGCTTCATCTCTTATTACCTATGGTCCTAACCATAGGTATCTCTCTCCCTGGCAGCAGCAGCTTTCTTGCTTTTGTTTACCAGTTCCTCTCGGAGAAGCACCCTTCCCCTGCCCTCAGGACAACCCTGGTCCTGTGTTATGTAGGCTGTGCCTTCATATTTGACCTGTTGCGTGACCATGCCAGTTAGTCAGATACACAGACACTGGGAATGCCAGTCTACGTGTGAGGTCTGTTTCCAGTTTAGCAGTAGGTGGATATGCTCCAACTACCGAAAAACCTGTCATGAAGCAGATGTGTTTCTAAATGAGTGAGCTGATGCTGTGCCGCTTAATGTGGCAGCTCCTGGGCCGTGCGCCACCGCAGACCCTGGCTGTGACACCCAGAGGGGGCCACCCCTATGGACAAAGAGCTTCTGAGGGTAGCAGAGCTCTTCCACTACATATCCTCTTGCCTTGCAGTGGTACATGGAAAGGAAATGGGCTATGGTTTGGACCTCCACAGTATCCTGAATTCCAGCTGTAACTTCTGCTCATTGTGGCCAGCGTAATTTAGAGTGATTTAAAAGTGACTTCAAGGACCAGAACCTCTCTACAGAGGCTTTTGTAGCTGTGGGAAATGGGAACATGGGCACTAGATGTATATATTCTTAGATAGGCCTTGCTACCCTGAACTCTCCTCTTCAAATCAGCATCAATTCCCTAGAGAGCTCTGGAGAGCAGGGAATTGGGTGCTGAGGGTAATTCCCTCTCAGGGCTGAGGGTCCCAAGCCAGTGCAGCCTCTCCACTTTGCTAGCAGGAGGCCATGGGATGCAGGCAGCGTCTTACCACCAGCAGAATAACCCCTGGTGCAGACTGTATATGTGTGCTTGCCTCTTGTCTTGCTCCAGGCCCCCTCCCGCCACCTCCTCCCATAAGCAGGAATGGAAGCACTTCAAGGGCTTTGCCTGCCACTCCTCAGCTGCCTTCCCGGGCAGGGCTGGACAACCAGAGAGGTGGACCACGACCACCACTTCCCCCTGACCGGCCTGGCTCGGCAGCACCGCCGCCACCACCACCACCTTCATCAGCTGTCAGAAATGGCTTCCAGGATCCAGGTGATGGTAAGCAATCCTCCCAGTTGTTTGCCTTTGATAAAGACTGTGTAGCAGCTGTTCACCTTAATACTTCAAAAAAGCTTGGGATATAGGTTTTGTTTCTAGGCTAGACCTTCGATTTCTTCCCAACAGAAGTGTCATTTGGGTCTCAATTGACCTTCCTAAGTAAGAAAGTGGAGTAAATATGCCATACATAGAGCAGAACTGCAAAGTGGCCAGTGGAATCTCTGAAATAATCCTTTGAAAAATATCCTGAAAAAAAGAAGGCTATTCACCATGCTTTGCTTTGCCGCAGTACAGAAATAAGGCCTTAAGGGGGTTATTCTGACTCTAATACGAATTCAGACTGTAGCTATGTTAAGACTCTTAAGTCAGGATGATGACTCAAAAGCTGAAAAACAGATGAGGGAAGAGGTTGTCAGAATACTGCTCAAAAATGTCAAATACCTCTCTTGTGGATAGTGTTTATTGAAAAGGTGAAGTGCAAGATTGATGCATCTTAAAGATTCATTGTGCTTTTCTTTTAAATTGTTTTCTATTTGCAAAGTATGAACCACCTAGCAAATTATGGAAGGCCAAAATTGGTATTTCTGATATTCACAAGGTTATAAAAAGCAAGCAGAAAATAAAACTGTTAACTCATGCTTTTGAAGCATCTTCACATATCAGATAAGGCAGGTGGGTCACAGACAAATTTTTTCCTCCACAAGTCATTTGCAGGGTTCAGAACCTGAAGGTCCTTTACACACTGGTTTCTAGTTGCAACAATTGGGAGTAAACACAGAAAAACTGGATCGCAGCAAATAACCATGTGTATATCTGCCAGGCAAAACTTACTCAGTAGTTCATTACATTATGCAATAAAATATAACAATATTGCAAGAAAGTCATGGTTGCAAAGTCCTGAAGCAACCAAGTGAAGAAATGGCAGAGTTTAAGATAGCTTACATGTTTTCTTGGGCTTCCAAATTCCAGTGCAGAACAGAGCTCCATAAACATTTCCTATTATTTCAGTGAAGAAACTGATCAGCTTACTTTATTCTCAGAATCTTATGGACTCAGTAAGTACATCAGTAGGGCCCCTGTAGTCCTTAAGAGGTATAGATTCAGCTGATGTATTTTTCCATTTTTGGTGTTAGTTACATACAAGTTTCTCTGTCATCATAAATTGTATCATGATGGCCACAAATTTTCTTTGTCCTTTATAAAAATTAAGAAAGAAAACCCACTGCTATAGGTCAGTGTGCTTTTAATGGTGCTTTTGAGCTTTGTGTATCAACAAAGTATGAATATCAAAAAACTCTAAACCCAGGAACAAAATACTGTTCTGAAATAAGAGTCACTACATTTCCAGTAATACTTGTGTATATATATACACACGTGTGTGTGTGTGTGTGTTAAAAAAATGGATCAGTTACAGGTGGAAGGGAATATAGCACTTATTCCAGTGGAATTGTAGCCATTTTCCTGTTCCGTGATTTGCATTAAATTGGCTAAGTGATCAGTTCAAGTTAATAAGAATTTTCATTCTCAGACTAACCTAAAGCATCGTCTTCTCTGATTTCCCAATAGGATACTGGTTCGATACTCAGCTATATAAGTATTTTGCAATATAAAACATGTATTAAACGTGACATTAGTGTCAATTAATTTTCCTGAAGCTGAAAATTAATGAGTAAATTTTGTGGGATTTTTTTCAGATGAATGGGAAAGCAGATTTTCTTTTCATCCTATATCTGATCTGCCACCTCCAGAGCCATATGTACCCATGAACAGAAGTTATCCCAGTAAACTAGCAAGAAGTGAAAGCAGAGGTAAGCTTGTTCCCCCTCTGCTATTGGAATTCCTCTGTATCACCCTAAAAAAAATACATATGGGGAAGCTACTGAATGCTGAGCTTTAATAACTTCTCAGACTAACAGCTTGGTCACCCTTCCCCACTGCACATAAAAAGCTAAATGCAGGTTCATAGGCACAAGCCCTCTTACTGGAGGGGGGAATTGTTTGGGTTTTCAGTTGGAGCATGTATTGTAAGAGACCACCTCTGCTATTATAGTCAGCCCTTCTGCTACAGGCAGCCAGAACCACAAAATCCCCCAGGACCTCCTCATCATATCCCCCCTATATTCATGTACAACTCATTTATTCTTATACCAACATCGTCTATGAATTTAGGTATCTTCCCTCCTTGGTGAGTTAAACCCCTAATATCTTTTAAGACAACAGTCATATTCTCCTTTCAACTTTTGTTTTGCTGGGCTGATTAAATTGGGATGTACTACATACTACTTCCAAGCTGTGTTCTCTCATCATCGGGGTTGGGTTGCTTCCGTATACATTTCAGTTTGATTTTGTCCTTTCCAGTCAGCATTACATGCTGTTCCAGTTCAGGTCTCAACCATGTCTTCTACAGCAGCATAAATGTTTCCTATCTTCATTAGTGGTATTTTGCCTGATACACCCAAGGATCAATTTACTTCTTTCACAATCAGTGACATCGGTGGCTCATAGTTATCCTGTAATCATCTGTACACTCAGATGTTTCTCTCTCCTGTTTCCAAATGATGAGGTTTTGGTTTGGAGCAGAAATTCCTGTTAGTCTCTGACCCTTCACTTTGCCCTGTTAGCTTTTATCCTATTCATATTGCTCCACAAAGAAAGGTAAAGTAATATATATGTTTCTTATGTTTCCTTTCATGAGTTTTCAATGAAAATCTTCATACAGAGAAAGGCATGAAGAGCTTTGAAATGTTACTGTATACAGAGCTTGTCATTTTATTGAAACTTGCATGCATTGCAAGTAGCACTGAGTATTTTATGTATTCACTTAATGTAGTAGGGCTAACAAGAGCTATCACTCTGTTTTGAGAAGGAGACAAAGGACTAAAATACATGTGCTTTCCACACATTTGGGTATAGTGTTAGTTAAAAACTTTCTTTTACACTGTTTGAAGTTCTGATGATGTTTAATAAACTAACTGGAAACTCTACAAAGACCTTTTTAATAAAATGGCTCAGCAAGAAAATGAGTAGATCTTCGCCAGTTAATTAATGGCTTGGATGCAAACTCCCACTTTAAAAGAAATCAGGAGGGGTAACACAGAAAACTCTCTTTCTCTTTTAGGTGGCTCTGGCCGAAAAGAAAGAGGTGCACCCCCACTTCCACCTATACCAAGGTGAAATGGGTTCTGGACCATCTTTGGGCGACGTCTGTTCTCAAGTTTCCTTCGAGTCAGCTCTCCTGTCCACATCATTGGAAAGTTACCTGTTTTGCTTACTTCCACTTTTGGCTTGTCGGCTGGAACCAACTCAGTCTCTATTACAGAAGTAATAGATGCAGTTTATGAACTATAGTTGCTCAAAGATATAAATTTTATTTGCTTATACTGCAGGCTGTCATGAAAGGTATTTTGTGGATCACACGTGCATCACGCTTATCATGACCAGCCTTGTCCCTTTGAGAGCTCCACAGGCAGTCTGGCTTTGAATTTAATGAGAGCTGGAACAAAGCTGTTTCATTCACTTTGGGTACAGTGGCTGTAGTATTGGAATGGTAAAGTACAATCTATTTTTTGTTTAAAAAGCAGTTGCTGGGGAAATCTCTGTAGACCCTGGATCCTTCTTTGCATGCCTAACTTGGCCTATCTGCTTCTGCAAGCCATAGACCTACTACCTGGTGACCAAGAGTTCCTCCTAAACCTTTTTACTTTAACTTAGCCAAGCAAATCTTTTTTATAAACGATAGCCCCTCCTGTTCCCAGGATAGAGTGTGTCTGGCCTTCTTTTTATCTGTGGAGAATCTTCCAAAGAAAAGCGCAAGTGAAGAATTCATCAGTATAAAAATAGCCTCTCTTTTTGTTTTTTTCTTATCCCTTTTTCCTTTTTTTTTAAATAGTGTTATGCTTTTAGTCACCTAATTCCTTCCTACTGTGATGTGGACCAACCCGCAGTCATCTGTGTCCTGAGTTATTGTAATACCCTCTACCTGAGACTACATGCAAAGAGTCCTCAGAAAGTAGTCTTGGTGCACATGCAGCAATTATTGTTGTTGCAGGCTTCTTCTGTAAAGCATCACTAATGCCAGTGCTCTGCAGACTGCTTTCCACTTGTTTCTTTGGTACAATTAAATGATGGGTTTTGACTTAAAAAGCTTCCCGGGGCTTAGGTCAACAAGTGTCAGAGAGATTGTATTTGACTTGTGTTACAGAAGAGCAGCTGAGGTCAAAAATGTGTGTAACAGAAAGCCATCTGATGTAGTGAAGGTGGTCTGGAGTTTGTGCATTCAAGTGGGAGCATCAGCTACAAATTTTGCTCTCTGCACTGGTTCAAGAGAAACAGGAAGATTTGGCCTTTTGAGTTTACCATGAAGCCTGTCCTTTCAAACTTTGCTGAAAGGAGTCTCCACGGAGAGCTGCAAGGCTTACTTTAATAGAAGAGAGAGTAAAGTATTCTAGCATTGTGACAATTGGTTAATAGGCTTAATGGCTTTTGAATTTTGTACATGAGAAAAGAGTTAATTTTATGAGTGCATTTTACAAATAGATCTAAATGCATATAAAATGCCTTCGTAAATTAGAGGGAGCTTATAATTCTGGATTTGAAATATTGCTGAACAATAGGTCTTTGTTAATTGGACTTCTGAAGCTTAGCTCTGAAAAAATGTCTCCTGTCTCCTCAACAGTTTCAGTTTCTTCAGTGTACTCCTTGGGATCCCTACCAGGCCTCTATCAGCTGCCATGCTTCACGGCTTGTTGTTCAAAAAAAAAAAAAAAACCCAAGAAAAAACTAGTTATGTGGGATAAGAAAATGTTTCTCTAGCATAGAAGATTTGATCCTAAGTATGCTCTGCAGCTCAAGAGAGGTCAGTCTTTGAAAATCTAGGGAGTTTAGCCAAAGAGGATCTGGACCCCACTGAAGTGTTTGTGCATAGGGTTTTTTGCTCTGTCAGTCTGTGTGGATAGGCAGATCTTCTGCCTTCACCCTTTCTGCCCCACAGCCTAGAGAGTCACAGTTAAGGGGATGATACTGAATTGGATCTGGCCAGGTCAAATTTAATTTCTCCTTTTCAGTGTTTGTTTACAAAATCTTGTTAGCTGTGATAGCATTTGATTATGTACCTTTTTTTACATTTTTATATCTAATGGCCTATTTTGAGTTACTGTTTATGGTCTTGAACCTGCAAGTAAATGCGCAGGCGCAGGGATGTATCTACATCTAATTGCAGGATCATGGCTGTAAGAGTTTCTTAAACAGGTATTAGTGGGACCTCCATGTGACAGGTGCACCTTGGGATCAAACCTAGCGCAATACTGAATCTGTGTATGTATTTTATGGATGTCATTTAAACAAAGTGCCTGTCTCTTTGAGATATTATTATGTGACTAGAAGTCCAAATAAGATTTTTAGGATAATAACTTAAAGGATAAATTATTGTATTCATGTTTTTAAACTGAAGCACTTGTAACTTTCTAAGGAACAACATTTTGAATTTAAGAATACAGTATTTTCAGTACTTTGGCCTTCCAAATCCTTATTAATATCCAAACAGCTATGCAGCCAGAACAACAACCACCAACCAACCAAAACAAAACAACAACAAAAAAAGCACCTACAAAGCCAAAAACCACCAGAAACTGTACCTATTTTGTAACTTCCCTGCTCCCAGCATGACTGTTTTACTTTAAGTCAATGGAAATGCTGCACGCTCTACCAACTTTCTGCATCATTCAAAATATTCTGTATTTGATCTTTTGTGCAAGGTTTCCTGACCAGAAATTCTGGACCA
Organism: Ceryle rudis; assembly: GCA_033439905.1. Lineage (NCBI taxonomy): Eukaryota > Metazoa > Chordata > Aves > Coraciiformes > Cerylidae > Ceryle > Ceryle rudis. Next base: position 8,971 of record JAAGNO010022570.1, read on the forward strand.
CTACCAAAGACTTAGCAAACCAGCTTCAATCCCACTTTAAAATGTGCTGTGTAAAAGGCCCTCAATCAACAAGCCAAGAAACCTGAGCTGCTTGGATTTTAGCACTTCTTTGTACTATAGAAACCTCTTCAGAATGGATGTTTGGCATATATGTAAAATAGCTTAACACTGCAGAAAGAGGTTGGTTTTTTTTTTCACCTAACAACAACTTTACTGTTTATACCTTTTGCTATGGAAGTCCCTCAATCTGTTCCAGAAAAATGCAGCATTTTATCATTCAATGTATTGCTTCATGTGTCAGTACCTATTTACAATATGATCAGTATTAAAGTATTTATTTCACTATGAAGTGTTCAAAAAGGATACAAAACAGATTGAATCAATGGTGCCTTATGACTTTTTTAGTCAACCTTTCTGTGTCTCAGTAGAAAAATTAATAGGTGTTGCTCTCCTCCAGGTCCTAATGTAAATAATGCCGACAGTAGCATTATACAGTGTTTGAGCCAAGTCCTGCTGTTGTAATGTGCTTGGTCTGCTAACTTCAGATTGAGCTCAGTGTATGGAGAGACTGTTAGATCAGTCTTTAGGTGAGGTGTAAGTGAGCACCGGTTAGTCTCACAATCAATTGTTGGTATTGCTCTGGAAATTTAACCCTTTCCCAAAACCACTGTCTCACATTGCTGTCCATACAGGCCAGCTGACTTCAGCATGGTTCCATGGAGGACTCCATTTGTTCACTGCTTGCATATAAGATTTACTGGGTTTATGTCAGTGGCATTGTATTATAAACCTTCACAGCTCAAACTGGTATTTTTATGTCCTTGATAAGGCTCACATTGAGTGACGACAGCCATAGATGTTAATTTTTGTTTAATTCAAGTCAGTAAATAAAATGGGAGTAACTTTTGTACCATGTGACAATAATTACTGCTCAATATTTTTGGAAGAAAAGCACATTTTATGTCTGTTAGGATTTTTCTGCACCAGCCGTTGGGAGAAGAGGTCACTGATTAATGTTCAGAGTTGTTAAAGGAAACTCAGCTTGTGATTCAGGAAGCATGTATTTCTGTAAATGAACTCTTCTTCAAGAAGGTTGCAAAGTTCTTGTTTAGAAAACCACATTTCCCAACACTAAAAGAATCATGAGAATGGGTTTTTTTTGTTTGGGGTTTTTTTTTCTGCAAGACTGAACTGTTAAAGAAGTTTCATAAATTGTCACTTAAAAAACTGGACGGTAGTTTCTCCTTGCTGCAACAACTGTTTATATGTCACTTGTAGAAATAGGTCTCTATTGGACAGAGGATGAGGGAACTAAGCTGCAATTGTGCTTCATGTATATTGTAACACAATAATTTTCTTTGCAGAAGTATGGAAATAGAAAGGGTACTTTTTGCTTTGGAAGCAAAAGAATGGATCTGAATGATCAAACTGGGATTATTTCAAGTAGAATGTCAAGTATCAAGAGACCTAAAGGGGGCCCCTCTGCCACAGGACCAGGGAAAGGAGAAGATTGTTCAAGTAAATAAAAAACAATTGGCTGAATGTTGCTATCAGTACTGGAGTACAAATTCTGATCTGAGATGTGCATGTATGTAGTACCACATCACAACAGTGTGGACACCACTGCCTCACAGTCAGGTGCGAACAACCTGTTACGGCGGTACGTTGACTCTCTATAAACTTATATTGTATGAACTTTAATCTTTCAAACAGTATTCACCAGAAAATAAGGAGAATCTCTTAATTAAGATATCCAGTAACATATTAAATGTAGTTCATGGAATGGTTCTTCGGGTACATTGGGAGGAAACGGGTCTTGTAGCCTGTAAGGTGGAAGTGTCTGGGCCATTCAATTAAAATGTAAACCTGGAGCACTGGTAAAAAGGAGGGTATTGGAGTTACTCAGCAGAAGCAGGGCACATGTATATGTTCTCAGTGAGTATGTGGCAGGCAGGTAGGCAGACTAAAAGAAAACAATGGAAACCGCATGTCTTATAAAAGGGAGTAACCCTTCAGTGTGTTGCCATTTTGAAATACAGTTTGTCTGTGATAAATGTTCTTTAGTGTAAACTAACACATGCAAAGGAAGACCTCTAAATTTGGACTTCCAAAGACACACAAGACTATGAAAGAGAGAGAAACATAACATAAAACATAGGCTGAGCAGAAAGTAACGTTTTTATCAGATGCTTAAAGTTTTAGCTTTTTATAAAACAGTAATTTAGTTCTGTGAATATTTTTTTGCATTACATCTATTTTGTATGTGATTTTGTTCTCCTTATTTTTCTGACCTATGCCAAATAAATTTTACTTTTATTTAATTAGTGGTGCAGACTGTTACATTAAGAACAATCACAGCTGCTTTCTTGACCCAAACACGTGAGCTTTAGCAGGTTTGTAACAGCCTGGAGGGAGCTGGGATGGGTTGTTCTCATTGCACAACAACACAGCCATAATGCTCAGAGGACCTTGGGCCTCCATACAGTGAAGATTAGACACCTTTAGATAAAGAGAAATAATGAGTTTAGTTTAGGATAAAGAATGATTGAAAATATGTGGTCAGTGATGCTGTAGATGGCTGCTGTGTGAGCTATCGGCATTGGCTGTTAGCAAGTCAAGCTAGGCACTTGCTGGGAGGAGATGACATGGAAAGTCACTCTAGTTAAACACAAATTTTATTCCTCTTACCTTCACTCACTAAGCAGAAGGCTGCCAGACTATCAAACAAATGAAACCCTCCTTTTGACTTTGAAGCCCTGTTTTTGATCTTGGATATTAACAGGAAGTTCTACCTCAACATGAGGAAAAACTTCATTCCTGTGAGGGTGACAGAGCACTCTGAACAGGCTGCCCAGAGAGGTGGTGGAGCCTCCTCCTTTGAAGACTTTCAAAACCCACCGGCAGGGGGGCTGGACTTGGTGATCTCCAGGGGTTCCTTCCAACCCCTACCATTCTATGATTGCATGAATTTGGACCAGATACATCACAGAAAGGCCCTTTGATAAAAGTCCGAAAGAGGCTCAAATTCAGGTTGCATTTCCAGCTTCTCAGAAATGAGAAAGGTCATTTAAAACCCTGAGCTAAAAGCTCTATGCTGTAGATCATCTACCTTGCAAAGAATTAAGTAGCAGGTTTATACATATGATGGATCCTTTGACATCTGTGGGGACTGCTTGTTAATAATTTCTTTCTACAGACTGACTAGGACAGAGACCTCATCTTTCTCAAAAGGCCATAGACACTGAGGGTAGCCTAGAAGCTCACCAGTCCCAGTGCCTGGGCTACATAAATAGAAGAGCGATGACAAAGGGTGGAGACCGGGAGTTCAGGAGCTGTAAAGGAGCTGGCTCAGCAGGCTGAGAGACCTTTGTTTCCAGGTCATAGTTGCCATAGCCTTGAATGAGAACTCAGAGGTATAAATCTAATGATCAGCTAGTAGGACTGTCTATCTCATGTTTTACCAAAGGAAACATGTTTCTTTCTGGTTTTCAAGAAGTTAAATTACTTGCTTGACTTTGCAGAGAGGGGACTGAGCTAAGCGTGCTGTGACCTAGTCATAACCACAGTCCTTCCTCCATTTACTCAAAAAATGCTGTTGCTTTAAAATAAACGCACAGGCTACACCGTACAATTCTGACTGCTCCCTGCACTTGCAGGAAGGTGCACGTGTTGAACATACCGCACACAAAAATATCCACTCTTTTGGTCATCGTTCAACAATTTCCAATGACCTTCCTGCCTTGTATGCACAGGCTGCTCCCTTCTGCCCTCTCGTCTAGTCTGACTCCCATTTTGTGTTGAAAATAGTAAATTGGTTCTAGTTAATTCTCAATTTGAGGACTAAATATTGGCCCATACATCTCTCTACAACAATTAATGTATTATTTAGTTTAACTAATGAAATAGATGAAGAGCCTTCAGGATTTGATTTTCTGTGGCTAACAGCAAGTACAATGAGCAATCCAGACAGATGTTTCTGCTATCTTATGGTTGGTTCTCAGAGAATTACCCAAATATGTAACATGATGTAAGCCTGATTCCAAGTTTCATTTTCTGTTACACTCTTAGAGGTCCTATACATTTTATTTTATACATAATGAAACTGTGTGGTTTACACTTTTAGAAGAGCTCATCCTTTCCACTTGTTGAATAGGACTCTCTGTGATCCTCCTAAAAAGTTTACACTAAGTCTTCCAAGCTGCGAGGGTCTGGTGCATACATCAGCATGCCAACTTTAAAATCAATTTTTTTTCATAAGCAAAAATGTTACTTTCCATACACTTCTACTTCAGTACATACACTTTTACTTCTGTAGAACAGAGCTGTACCCAGGCTCCACTCTGCCTTTCAATTATATCACAATAAAAATTTTGCAGAGCATAAGGGCCTTGATAATCCTTTCTGTACCCTGTGGGTTGTTATGTCTTTGGGGTATCAGTGCTGCTTGGACTATGTGTGTTTACACAAATACAGATGACTAATCAAAAACTTTGGTGAAGCATAAAAGTAAACAGGATTGTAGATACTGCAGCAGTGCTGGGAATAAAAAGCAATACAAATAATTTCTCTTTCCAATGTGAGCTAGCAATGCCTCTGAACACAAGGCTTACATCCACTGACTATGGTACAGGTCTTATAAAGACGCCTCTCAGCAGAATGACTGTTTCACATTGTAGGATGATGTACTTGACTTCATCAATAATAACCTGGCTTTTATGCAACTCTTGAAAGCATTCCTTTAGAAATTAAGATCTTAATGTACCTAAAAATTTCAACAGCAGAAATAATGCTGATAAAGGGATGACTGACACAAAAATACTTTGATTAAAACACAGAGAATAAATTGCGTGGCTTCTACTAATGCTACCTGTGTCCAACGTCAATCTGTCTACTGGACAAAAACATCAGTTCAGGTAATCACTATTTCAATCTTAAAACATGTATTTATGGCTTAAGATACAGCTTCTGCAGAAGCTACATTCAGAGCATAAAGTAGAAATCTATCATGAATGCTGTCTATATGATATTGTCAAACTTTCTGCTCCACTACAATAGTGCACTTCTAATTTTCATTTTTTTCTCTCTGGTTTTGCCATTCTTTTTTTTTTTTCCCTCAAATAATAAAAAAAAACCCCACTTCTTCAAGAATGCTGGTGTTTAGCCTACATAAATACCTTTCTCATTTTGAATATGGGACTGTTCTTGTTATTTAATTTTTTTTGCTAGAATACAGCAGGAATCTCAGCCTAAGGTAAAAGCAGGCAGAGGGGCTGAGGACGGAGGAGCTGTTTGTTGCTGTTCATCTTTCCTCTTGACAGAAGAGGAACCGCTGATCCCTCTCTGCAGCTGGAGGAGAGCTTTATCACTGTGCAACTCCTTTTTCAAAACCATTCCCTTCCCAAAGGGTACAGCTTTGGCTATGTTTTAAATTTACTCGTGTGCACAACTGTTTGGCTCCAGGCTTGTGCAAACACTGAACACCATAGCTGATGAGGCACATACTAATTCCCTTCTGAAAATGTCTTCATGTGGGTGATTAGGTAGTTATCTGACATCCTCCCTGACCTGAAGTAAGCATGTGAATATGAGTCTTTCCTATCCTTCTTTCTAGTAGAAATTTTAGTAAATTCAGAGTTACGGGTGAGCCCTTGAGTGCCCTGTCAAGCAGCAGAGCCCTTGCAGCTGAAGGCCAAGCACTCTCAAGCTGTGAGAGCAAAAGGCAGCTGAAGTGCTCAGACCACTTGTGACGACAGCAAGGTAAAGGCTAGGGGTGAAAGTCTAGGCTTGAAACCCAGCCTCTGTCATATGTATGTTGATACTGGAACTAGTGTACCTTGTAAGTAATGTCCATTGTGCTGCTTGTCAGAGACTGCAGAGCCCATTAGTACTTTCTGTGCTACCTGAACACCAGGCCTTGCTACAGACTGCTCAAATCATCTGTTGAGAGGGGTTTTTCCTCCCTATTTAAATTAGAAACTTTCACTTCTGCTATTTGGCCTGGAGCTTGGCTTACCTATGAAGCTCGGGAACCTTTGTTTGAAAACCTATAGATATTCTATCCATTTCATCTAAATACATAGTTTATTCTCCTCAACTGTCCCTGCAGGACTGCTGCTGCACCCTGATCCAAACACCTATCATCTGTGGGGTTGGTACATTTGCTCCAGAGTATTGATGAAATAAAACCAAAAATTCTGCTGTGTGTTTTAAGAGAATCATCACATACCCTCCATGACAGGACCTTCACTCCTCTCTCTCATACACATACTGGCCAGTCAGGGGGGGAAGGAAGCAGAAACTGTAAATCCTTTTTTTTTAGCTTCAAACATTTCTAATACAAGTCCAAGTATGCATCATTATGTGAGAAAATTTGTATGTCTGTGTTTGCTTTTAACTAAGCAGGTGGGAATAGCCACAATGCACCTCCAGCCTAGGAATTTCTCTTTGTGCTGAGAAATACTCCACCTCTGATTCAGGAGAAGCCTTGTGTCCTCTAAGTTATCTCAACTTTGAATTCTAAGCAGTCTGAGGCTCAATGCTTTATGGAAGAGCACATGAGGCAGTCAATTAACAGCAAGAACTTTCCCTGCAATCATCACCAGGTAATTTTACTTTAAACTCTTATTTCTAGAGCTCTTTTGTTTTATTATTGTTTCAACCAGCTTTTATTCCCCCTCCATTTTCATAGAGGAAATTGTTTATTTTTTATAAAAGGCTCTAGTTTCCACAGCAGATACAATTAAAGTCCAAATGGCATCATTTGCCAAACCCTGCTGAAGCAAATGGGTGAAGTAAGGGTTTCCCTGAAGCCAGAGGCTTTGCTTATTGACTGCAGGTGGGTGAAAGCAGTGGGTGTGGGCACAGAACTGTGAGCGCTGATTCAGTTGCAGAAGCTCATTTCAAAACCACCTTTGCTCCTAAAGCCGGCACTAGAAAGGTAAGTTCTGCCAGCTGGCTGGCTTAGTACCTTTTCTTCCTCTTTCCACTCACTTTTGGCTTTGAATCCCTGACTCTTTCGAGGGTTGCTGGGATTTCTCTGCATAGTGGCTGCTTGTTGGTCAGGCAGCAGGGTGGTGGGTGGCACAGAGGGCACTAGGTGGCACCTGTGGCTGCGTGGCTGAATTTTGCACTGCCCAACCAGGAGAGTGTCTTTCATGCCAGTGTTAAAACTTGGGGCTTATGTCCATTAGAAATGTTTTGTTACTACTTAATTTCTTACATGATAAGCACTTCATAAGCTGTGGCCCTAATATGTAAATGTTGACAGCTTTGATTTGGTTTTGGTTATGAGCACATGTCAATGTGTAGATCACTGTTTCAGGAACGCTACACACAGATCCACTCTTGGCACAGCAGTGTGTTCACTCCAGACATATGTAGCCTGACCCTCCATGCAGTTACACAACTCTTGGGCAAGTAAAATTCCAGTATTGGCAGAAAAATGATGCAACAGAATAACACGTCTGACTCTACTCTGTTTCAGTTCAACTGAAAGCAGTGTGCTGTTAGACTTAAACAAATAAAGTCTTTCATAAATAAAGTTTAGCTGCAGCTGGAGAAGGAGGTCAGAATTTTAAAAGAGTACCTTTTTTACTGAAAATGTGAAGTGGAAGTAACAGTTATAAGAAAGCCATTCTGACCGTATTGTAGTCTAAAATCCAATATTTACTCAAGTGTTTAACAGAAGAAAGAAATTCCTTTGTATTGTGAGTCAAAGAAATAAAACCCAATCAGTCTGGTAATCCATATGGGATTCAAATATTGGTTATGAATTTAAGTGAAATGCCAAATTGCTGAACATAATCAGGAAAAGGTATAAGGAAGAAACAACGTCAAGGAAGAATCTGTAGGTTAAAAGGGGAGAATTATGAAAAAAACATAGGTACAGTGGCTTTATGCAGAAGAATTCAGGAAGATATGCTCGTGTAACAAAGTAATAGAAAGGATTGAATGCTATAGCAGTGGTGAAATGAAGAAGAAATAAATGAACAAAAAACTACTGAATTTATGCCAAAGGGGACAATACACTGCAATTAATACATTTATTGGATAATGTTTAAGCTGTGTCATGTAAGTAATAAATAGTGGCTTGAAAAATGGTGGGATATGTTGTGATTACAAATGAAAGCTTAGTAACTGGAGAGAACTTACAGAGATTTGGTTCATATTCTCAAAATATTACCAAAGCTTTTAATTTGTGATGCCAAATTTGTTGGGGGGGGATTGTTTGTTTGTGTTTCTTTACAATCAGTTGCCTGCTGAATAAGGAACAGATGCAGCAGATCACACATCAGAAGCAGTTTATTTAATCAGTGCAGCTTGCTTTACCATACTGTATGTGACTTTGCTAAAGAAAACCAACTTGTGTGTAATACTGATAACTCTTCCTTTTTTTGTTTTGGAGGAATTGGGCTGAATTTGAGTAGTCTTACAATGACTGAGCATGAAGAGTACTGAGAACATGTAAGTAACAAGCTGTCCACGTCAAAATGAATGAGTTTTCTTAGGTCAAGAAAGAACTGTAGCTCTTATGATCCGTTCCTAATAATTTCACCACATACTGTTAGTATGTGGGTATGTGAACATGTAAAAAAAAGTATTTTAAGTGTCTACATACAATAGATACAGCTCTAACCATATTATGAGGCCACCAGACAAGACTTTATAATAATTTTCCAGATAAAGTATTTGAAACTCCTGTGTTAGAATAGCAATTTCTTTGTGTGACAGCTGTGTATTGCTTTTTTGTTTTTTTTCCCCTGGTCAGACAGGTTAACTTGCTCACTCAGCTTTAAGTACTAGTACTTGATTTCAGCAAACTTGCCTTCTTGCTGAGCTGAGTAACAAGTTGATACTCTAGCACTAATGGTGCCATTTATATATTTAAGAGGTCTCTGCAACATTGTTTTGTCCCTGCTGAGAACAGTTTCAGAAAAAAATCTCATAGTATTGAAATCATGTGGGGCTATTCCGAACTCTACTGAATTCAGTGCAAACTTTTATTTTTTGCTTTGTTCGTGGTGCAGTTCACCTCTCTAATGTTTACTGGGCTTGCTTACAAGAGCAGTCCATTTCAACAGACCTGAGCATACATAACTATTGCTGAAGGTTTAGTTTGACTTTCTGCAAGCTGACAGTATTGGCTTCATGTATTTTCTTCTGGCAAATACAATATTATAATTCCATCCTCAGCTCTGTGACATACCAGTAACACATGTCCTTATCTCGGCCACAGAACACACTGGAAGTATGGTACAGTAAACATGGACTTTGCAAAAACAGCTTGAATGTACACATTGTCTTACAAAAGACACTATACCAAAAATACCACTTAATTTCTCGGAACCACCACAGATAATGAAAGGCACTACTGCAAAATTGTAAATGAGCAGATAAACTGGAAGATGTTTTACAGAAAAGTTCCAAGGTAATAAAAATGAACATAAACATCCAGTGCATCATTTCTGCGTTAACAATCTTCAAGCTTATGGGTAACAGCATCTGGCTAGGCATTCTCCTGGCCTCTGGGTTAGATTATTCTCAGGGACAGAGACATTGGATTTTTCATCGTGCTTAAGCCTCCAAAGTTTCAGAAATTCTTTCACTGGACTATTAAGTGCTTTTTCTTTGACACCCACCTTCAGAGAAGAAATCCAGGGGCCTATTGCCTGTTCACAGATTAATTTTCCTTAGGCTTCCCTTGTTGCTTAACTGCCTGATCAAACATAGGTATATTGTAAGCTATAGTTTATTTTCCAGTAACCATGTGAGTCAGTCTAAATGATCGAACACATCTAGATACAGATTAAGCACCTGATGTTCTTCCTGATCATCCTACGCAGAACTGCAAGACACACATTAGAAACCAACAAACTTTCTGAATCCTGAACTACATTTTTAGATAACCAAAGTTGGACATGCATTTTCAGATGGAGTTGGCTAAGAAAATTTGACAGAGGTAGAGTATGGGTCCCTGCCTTGTGCATTATATTGTCCATTCACTTGTTAAGCAATGAGCGAGGACAGTACTTCATCCAATAGTAGAGTTACGCAGTTGTGTTGTCTGTAGGTATCACTCGTATAAAATCTGGCTCCTTGTCAATAAACAAGGAGCATTGACTAAGTATTTTTCCTGTAACTGAATATAAGGAGATTACCTAAGAAGTGCTGGTCTCTCCACCCATTGTTGTAATTCCTGTACTGAGATTATACCTGTTGATTTCCAGACAGATTTCATCCTGATGCATTTGCCAACATTCTTGCTGCCTGATCATCTTCTGTATTCTTCTTTCAGTCTGGCCTTGGAAAAATCACTTTTTCTGTAATATCCTGCTGAGAGGTTATTTTGAGAGATGTTGGTGCTACTTTTTCAATCAATAGTGCTGCTTTGAAGCTCATTACCTATTGTAAGGCAGTGTTGGCTTTCAGTTATCATCATACCTTAACAATTTGGCTACAACTTCCATGCTAGTTCTCTGACTCTTTCTAGTAAAAAACCCTTTTAGTATTTTCATAAACAAACTGGAGAAATGTACTTGCTTACAGTAAATTCTTGAGGATTTTCCTTCAGAATACTCCAGCATTTCAGGCTTTGCAACAAGTGCTTGCAGTTTACCAGTAAAGTAGCTTTTATGTCAAGTATGAAGATACATTTGTGATTCCCTGAAAATCTGTCCAGTTTGGCTCAGCTGTATGCCTTTGACAAATACGTGTGTGTGTGATCACTGCTGGATCTTAAAAGTGAAATTATCTGAATCCTGTTCTCAGTGAGAGAGTTAAACCTCTTGCAGCTCCTGTGTGGGGCCAGCCTGTGTACGTGTAATTGTCATAGGGAAATGAGTATGATGAAAGCCACGGATCAGCAGGATGACTGTTGTAATGGTTCCTCCAGCTGCTCTTCACCGGTTGAGTTGTTGCCCACATCAAAAAGCAGGAACTGTCTCTCCCATACACTAAGCTGAATTCTTTGGTGGCACATAAATGGATAGAAACATCAGACCTGAGTGAAAACAGAACAAAAATCAAGGGGGAACAGTTCATGATTATGTAATGGGTGGTATGGGAATGCTCAAGTGGATCAAATTAAGATTTTTGGGGACAGCTTCCAGTTTTACATTTATTTAGTAGCTATTGGAAAGCTTGGCTTTGCAATGTTAGTAATGGTGTTTCCTGTGATGTACAGTTAAACTGCTGAAGTTGAATTGCCAGAGGTAGACAATAGCTGTGATCAAGACCTGATGGACTGTACAAATCCATTATCTCTGTAGTTTGTAGACAAAAAGCTCACCCCTCCCTTAAGTCAGTCACACTATTATAGCTATGGTTGTTGCAAGTCCAAATGTTGGGTTTTCTATAAATACAGGGGTGCTTTTTGATATTTCTATGGGTTGGACGAAACTCCATGAGAACGGGTGTCCATGACTCTCACCCTTAGTTTACAAAGACCTTCAAAGAAAAAGGAAAGTAAACTGTTAGAAACCCAGGGTGCTAGAACACAAGGAGGCTCCACTCAAGACAAAGGTACATTTAAAGCCAGAGAAGAACATGTGGCTTGAAGAAAAAAATCTACAGAGCTTTGATTAATTACTGGGGGAGCGGGGAGGAAGTGTTGAACAGTGAGAAGATACTGTCCTTTGCTATTCTGCAAAGCAGGACTTTGTGCAGTATGTGGGAATATGCTGGAGTATCCTGTGCATTCGGTGCTGCATTAGAAAGAATTCTTGACTCCGATCTTAAGTTATCACTGTTAATTATCCAGGTCAAGAGGTGCTAACAAACTGTGTTTCTACTAGTTCCCAACCAAGTGACAAACTGGTCCTACAGGATCCAGTGATTTAGTTACTCATGGTGCTGTTCTGATGGTACAGTCTAGTTAATAAAGATTTCATGTTTCTTAGGGTATGGGGTCAAAACCTAGTGCTCTTCTCTGTTCATCTCAGAAATGGCTGCATGTCAACAACAGGTAGTTGCTAGGTTGCTTGCAATATGTTGCAAAATAATAAAATCTTCAAGAGGAAATATGCTATTTTAAGTCCTAATTATTTACTTTCATGCATATAATTTCCCCTTATTTTTTTTCTTAGTAGCTATAATTCACACAACTTTACCTAAATAATTAATCTAAATATCTAAATATAATTTTATTGGTGGTTTTTTTTTCTATTTCTTTTATCTTATCATGTGCCTTTGGTACTACAGTTTCATGCTTTTGAGTATTTTCATTCCTTAGTGTTCCCCAAAAGAAAACACAAGACTCAGGTCAAGTGCACTTTCCTAACCTAGGAGTGTGTACTTGCTAGAGCTGAGATGGAAATACAGCCCTCTCTTTTGTAGCTGCTCACCTCCTGGAAAATCATGCTGTTGGTTGGTGGATATCAGTAGCAATCAATGAGCAGCCTATCCATCCAAACGTATGCTCTTGTAAAATAATGCACTGAAGGATGATCATATTTAAAATACTTTATTGAATGTTGAATCACTAGTGATCTTTTTAAGAGAAATAAATGAGTTCAGGAGAAAGAAAGGCATAAATTCTTACCAAGATTTCTTAGTACAGCCTGGTACGCCTCCCTTGCTAATCCCCAGTGCATGGCCCGCTAAGGTATGTAATTTCTATAGGAAAAGTGCAGGGCAAAAAGCCAAAAAATAGGAAAGATCCCATTATCCTGTACTTCTGAAAACTAATCCAAATCGTTTTCAAAGTGGCTTTTGTCAGGGGCCAAAGAGAAATTTTAACATTTAATAAATTAACAAAACTGTCTTCTTTATTAGTGTTTGCATCAAAAAAAGTTTCAGCCTATCATTACAGCTGGCGAGCGTTACCTAACAGGCTGTAGCACCCTCCAGTGATAAATGTACATTTGTTGGTATGGCTTCGGTACAGCCCCTCACTGATCTTTCAGTGAGCTTGTTAGCTCAAGGTGAGGTAGGGACAGGAATGAGAGGCAGAGAGGAGGCAGGCACTGACTTCTGCATCAGCATTGCTGCTAGATGTCAGCTGGGGTCTATATTAGGTGTATACATATTCAGTGCAGCAACACAAAAATTAACTCATTAAGCTTGAGTACCTTTAAATTCAAATGAAAGCAGACATATAATATCAACAATATAGTGCCTTTTAAGTTTCCAGCAGTCATTTGTATACCCACAAGTTTCTATCCCTCTCTGCATACCTATGGGGATTTTCTTAACCCTTTCCTGGCCTCTCATTTAATTCCCTTAAGTGTTACTTTTGCTGTTACTACTGATATTTCTGCTCTTCATATATAGTTATCTGATTTGCTTGTTAAAGTTCCTGTAAGTATTTTGACACTAGACCTTGTAAACTGAACTATGAGCAAACTTATTAGATCACATCTGAGACAGCACTTCATAAATTGTCAATCACATACATCTTTTTGGTTTAGATAATTCTCACTTCCCATCTGTTTTGGTCTCCTCTGGATGTTACATGAAAGGGGAAGAGAAACGGTTGGTTTTTTTTTTTGCTTTAAGTCTCCAGTTTGGAGGGGGAAACTACTGAGCACACAGACGGGATGGTGTCACCCTTTGCCAAGAAAGATCACTTACTGCAGTTAGGACACCCATTGCCCTATGTCTGCCACACTTAACAAGTCAGACAAGCTGATTTTGGTCAAATGAACTATTAAAGTTTCCAACAGGCAGAATTTCACACTTGCTCTCTTTGTGGTGGCAGTATCTGGCTTAGTTCCTAGAAAAGGGGCAGCTCAAGCTGTTGTATTCCCTAGTTGCACTAAAAACAGGAAGCCGTGAGAAAGCTGGGTCCTCTTTTTTGCAAAGAAAATCTTTTGGCTATTACCAGCTTTCCATTTTTACTGGGGAAATTGCTTTGTGACCAGCCTCGGGGAACTGACGCCATGGAGAAAGTATGACATTTTGTTTCTAAGTACTCTTAACTGCTAAAATCGTAAATGGAAATTAGCGTAGGAAGCTCAGGGATCAGTGCTTCACGGTGCAGGCAGCCGGCTCCGCTATCGGCCCACGCCGGGCTGAGGGCGGCAGCCCTGGCTCGGGCAGATAAATGTCGGTGAGCCCCGCGCCCCGCATCGGTCCCTGCTGAATTCGGGGGCTGTGTTTTGTCCACCACGGCTCTGCCCTAAGCCTCCTTACTCGGGTAGGGCTGGGCTGAGGGCAGGTGACGCCAGGGAGCTCGATCTACTCCGGGGAGAAGCCGGAGGCGGCGCAAGCACGTTCCATTCCCGCCAGGGAAAGCAGGTCCCGAGCGCGAGAGCAGCCCTCGGCGCAAAGGGCGCAGCGGGGCCGCGCCGCGACCGGGCCGCCCTCCCGCAGCCGTTGACCCGGCGTCTGAGGTGCTCTGCCGCGCGCCGCCGCCATCTTGTGGCTGATCCCTCCCCCCCGCCGGCGTCCGCCGTGCAGCCAGGCGGCCCTGCCTGCCCGGGGGCCCTGCTCAGCACGGCTGGGCGCCGGCCCGTGCCTGGCCTCCGCGGCGGTGGGGGGTGGTGCGCGGCAGCGGCGCTTCTCCCCCCCGCCCCCGCCAGGGCGTCGGCCTCGGAGCCGGCCCCGTCGGGTGCAGAGCCGGCTGCGAGAGCTGGGCTGCCGCTGGCGGGGCGGGGCGGGCCAGGCCGGGCTAGCCCTCCCCTCCTGGGCCTTGGTATCGGCGGCCTCGGCCTTGAAGAGGTTCTCACCTTGGCAGAGTACAAATCCTTTATACGTACACTGTGCAGAGGCGCCTGCCAAAAGCTATGTAGGTAAGCTGCCCGCTCCTTCCCCCGACTTCTGGCTTGATTTTCTAATGAGGCAGCTGTCACACAGGACAGTGCTGTAATTTTTTTGTCTCTGGGTTGAGTGAAAATGCTGTATGCTTGTAGCTGAGGTGACCATGGAAAGGAGAACAGTGACGGGCAAGAAAGGGGCAGGTGAGAGATGCTGATTTGTTGTGTCTTTCTCACTGCAAGTCAAAGGATGTTTCATTGCTATTTGGCAGGTGGGGTGAGGTGCATTTTAAAGGGTGCTGACGGTGAAATATAACCTGTATTTTGAAAAATGTCTTGCTGTTTGCTTCAAATATGTATATATCTGTTGACAAGCCTTAAGATGAGCCTAATTGAAAATTAAGGGGAAGTGTGTTTTCCATTTGTTTTTCTGGCGTGATATTTTGTGCTGTTGGCAACTGTTGCTTCATTTGGTCTTGTCTGAACACCTGTACTGGCAAATTTTGATGTAGTTCTGAGTGTTGCGGTTGCAAGCTCTGCCAGTCGTGTGCCTGGGGCAGGCCAAGACTTTGCTGGGTTTCCTGTGCACTCTGCTTCCCCCAGTTCTGTCCTGTCCAGATGTTTTCTTGTAATGACAGCATAGAAAAAAACCTGAAAATAGAAACGTGCACTTAAAAAACAGCTGCTCAGAGACACTTAAGGTCTGATGTTTCTTGTGACATTGTCTGGATTTCAAGCTCTCTTCTTTGGTTAATTGCTATTACTATATTGTCCTCCATCTGCTTTCTTAGCAAAGTAAAGAGAAAAGTGAAAATTGTGGTTAGCTTGCAAGAATAGGAACTGCAGTAATCACTTCTTCCAACTTAATTTTATCTTTGTAAGTCGCTAAAGTTGCTTCCTCTTTGACTTACTGTACAAAATTTTACACCAAAATGCATATAGTACATTCTTTTACCTGAGCTCAGAATAAGGTGCTAGAGCTGCGAGGAACTGTAGCTCTTCCTCACCTGATTCCGCTTTCAGCCTCCTGTATAAAATAATGTGTCATCTGTGGGATGTTTCTATATTGCATTAAAGTAGGAAATGAGCTCCCGTTGTGGGTTGTAATTTATGAACAATGTGCACAGTTTGCCATTGTCACCAGAATTACCACGAGAGTGATTATCAGCTGAAAATTTGAGGGACCAGAGAGAAGGTTTAAGCTGAGGTATCTCTTCTATTCTCTTGTACCATCTTTGCCTTTCACTAGAAAAGATGAAAGGGATTTTCCTCTTGGTAAAGGAGATACCTTCTCTATTTCAATACTCAGAGAGGAACCGGATATTGCTTAACTTGGAGCTGCTGGAGAATTGAGTTTCTGGTCTGGTGAATTTTAACACTTTACAAATATTGACACCCTAGGAGGGAAGTGGGCAAGTATCAGTGCTCCGGTTTGTTTCAAGGGAATTGTAAACTGCACTTGTTCTCCGTCTATTCGTGGTCTTCATACCAGGCTTCCTCTCGTGCTGGCTGCACTGTCCTTCCTTACAAATGCAAGCTGGCTGCAAGCAGCTGTAGTTGACAGAGTTGATAGCAGATGAGGCAGTGTTATTCCTAATTCCTTTTTCTTTATTGGCCTGTAGTTCCCAACAGTGAAGCTGTGGCTGAATTTTCAGGTAGTCAAATCTCAGTCCCTGAAGGGATAATCACAAATCACATGTCCTATGGAGTAAAAGCTAAGTGCTTTACTTTGGAACTGTATTGTACTTCCTTATTATAGTGTCTTTTGACTAGTTAATTTGTTACTTTTGCTGTAAGAACAGATGAGTTTCTTTGTAGAATATATAAGGTTCTGACTTTGCATCAGATCAGTTCTTCAGTTTTGTGAAGAACTGTGAACTGAAGATGTTTTTGCTCATGTGAGGTGCTAGTTTGAGTTAAGCCCTAGGTGTGATAAAGCAGTATGTTAAATCTGTCATTAAGCATTACATAATCTCACAACAGTTAGATAAATGCATGTAGCCCGTAAAGCAAAAGGGGCTGAGAGGTGTATTCACTCTGTCAAGCAGCACACTGCAAGAGCTTGCATTTCTGGAAAATACCTACTGCTCTGCAATAGGTGACCTGTGTAAATGTGAATATTTTGGGATGTGTGCATCGTTGGAGCTGAGAAGATGATTCACTCAAAGCCTTCTAAGGATTGCCAGTAGCAGCATTTACTGTGATGCAGTTTCTCTCTTTGAAACCCATGTGGTTCACCAAAAATTGGGCCTTGCTGACTTTACAGGGTCCCTTGTAATGAAATTCAAGGTGAAGATGGCCTGAAGGAAAGCTGTAGGAATATTTGTGTCACTTCACAAAAGCTGGTTGTAGGATGTGTGGGTGTGTCAGTTTTGATCTAGTGAGGAAGGTAACAGGATTTAGTATTTGTTACTGACTGATAGAACTAGAGAGTCAGACTTATGCATTTTTATTTAGGGCCTGAATTATAAAATGGAGACAAGGGCACATCTGTATTTTGTATCGATTTCATGATGAGAAATAATAATTTTAATACAGAGGGAAGAGAGGTGTTTAATTTAGGCACAATTTTGGTTTACAAATATGGGCTTGTGTAGCTATATTGATAGACTCTCATTAGTCTGTGCAAGCAAAAAGGCTGGGTAGCTCTGACTTCTTTGAGAGGGAAGACATGCTATAGTGGTAAAAGTCCTTCCCACTATATAACTGTATGCAGACTGTGGCTTTTGTGGGTAAGAATATGAGAAAACAAATTCTGTTGTTAGCATTCACATGGCAGTAAAAGATACAGCCTTGGATGGGAAAGCACAGAGGATGAGAAGGAGTGGTAGAATTTATGGATAGATACAGCCAGAATGCACTTCCACTGCAGATCAAGTGTTGGATTTGGTAAAAAAAGCTTCATGTTTATCTTATTGCTGGAAAAAATACCTCAACAGAGCAGGGAGTAGGTTGAACATGTTGCATTACCAGGAACCTTATGTCCGTGCAGTGATGCAAGCTTGAAGAATTTGAGTTGGGGATGTGCAAAAAAAGCCTTTTTACCTTGTAACTAGTGTGGAATGTGGCTAGCTTCTTTCAAGAATTCAGTGTTCAAAAGCTGTCTCTGATCCTCTTTTGGGCATTTTGCAAATCCCAACAACTTCCCTAAGTTTTGTTAGTAGCAGAAATGGTTTGTTGTCTGCTTGATTTATTGCAAGTTTTTCTGTCATTCTATAGTAGACAATGCTTTGAGCTCCTGGTCCAAATACATCTGGGTGAACATATAATCTATAATATAAGAAAAATACAGCCTTTAAAATAAGCCCTACTTGGAGTGAGACTCATTCTCCTTGAGAGAAGAGGTAGCCAAGGCCTATGGGCAGATGTGGATGTTGCAGCTGCACAGTCCAGGACAGAGTGCTTACTAAAAGCCTCAGGCATAAATAAAAGTTGTGAGTCAGAGTTCATCCTATATGTGATTGTGTGAATCTGGATGCCAGAGTGTGAAATAGAGTACGCAAGACCTCACCTTTGCTCTGGCTTGATTTACTTGCTTATTGATTTGGCTGTTAGAAGTTCTGTATTCCCTGCAGACAGAATACAAAGAGGCTGAGACGACTCTTAAACCAGTTGTTAATTTGCACAGATCTGACTATTCTGCTGTACAAAGCACTGGTTTGCAAATTGGGAATCTCAGTTTTGCTACTGATATTTTAAATGGCTTATGGCAAATCAGTTCACCTTTGCCTTAGTTTCTGTCTCTACTTCCTTTCCAAAGTACTTCAGGATTTAGTCACATCAGAATTTTATATCTAGCCTTGGTTGATGGACTGCACGTATTTCAGGGCTGTATCATCATCAAAGCCACATCTGGTTTTGGCAAGACCTTGCTGTGGACCAGTGACTATTTGTGTTCGATAGTCCTCTCTCTTCATCTGATTTGCACACATTATACGTCTACTTGCACATAGAACCTGCTGTGTTATAGTCAGCCCTTTCGCAGGGCGTCACTGGTAACAAGCAAAGATCAGTAGTCTCAAGACTGTGTGTTGTACCTAAGTACTTAATTTGATGCATACTTAAATTTCACTATTATGGGCCTAAAGAATTATATGTAACACTATGGGTAAGCAACAGCATCAGTGGCCACTGTGTGTTATGTGGATCCCTTGCTAACTGGAAAGTGTATCATTAGCTGATGATACTGAAATGTTGGGAGAGGTCAGAGTTGCACAAAGCAAAGTACAAGCTTGAACGGTGATACCATGATTTGATCTCTAAATCTTTCTTGAAGGTACAGAGGGCCTTGCCAAATGCTTTTGTGCCAGAGTGGAGAAGTTACATACAATTCTTTGTCAAATTTATCTTCCTTGCCTGGCATTCAGTTCTTGGAAGCGTTGCTTCTCTTGTTACTCTGTAATAGATTTAAGAGGCTAATGCTGTAAAAGAATGTGAAAGCCAAGGGTGTTTTGACATGGAGAATGAGTCTATAGAAGGATGTACAAAAGAAGAACTGATACTGATAGACTGTGATGATTTTCCTGGCAACAGAGTTATAGATGAATATGAGTTCATTAGGTTTGCATTTCCCCCAAATTAGAGGATTTTGTAATCTTTGTCAGAAGCCTTTAGCAAAATAAATACACAGCACAGAGTAACTGAGGAAGCATCTTTTGGGCAAAATAGGAGGAGGAGGAGGGCAGTTTTGGGCTGATTGGACTTGAATTGACAGCAGAATATCCCCAAAAGAGATCTTGGAGACAGCTTGAATGATAGTTTTAACAGAAGATAGGTCTGAATTAGAGAGATCTATGAGTCATCTATTTATAACTGAATAAGTGCTTATGATAATACACAGGCAGAGGATGTAGGGAGACAAAGGAAGAAGAAGGAAGAAGCCCTATCAGCACCCACAGAAATTTAGAGGCATACTCCCATGTGAATGTTATAGGAACAAGTAGAGATGGGAGGACAATTCAGGGGTGCTGTAATTAGAAAAGATATGGGAAAGGCAAAATTTCAAGAAGAGACTGATTATGATAAAGGTGATGGTTGAAAGGATGAAGATGGAAAACTGATTCTGAGAGTTCTGATTTAGGTAAGAGTTGTTTTGGGGGCAGAATCTGGATTGAAGGAGGAGGACTCACAGACATGCATAAAGCTGAGCACAGGGAAGCAGAGGTGAACAGCAAGAGTTAAGGAAGGTCAGGGATGGTATTTAAATATTGTGACTTCAACGTGTATTTTTATTGTGAAGGAAAAAGAACCAAGTAGGACATGGTTCAGGGAAGACCTGAGGCAAAGATATGCTGGGGCAAACAAAAGGAGTTAGAAAAGAAAACCAAAAAATTGATTGTTGAAAGCAAGGGGTACGTGAAAACTGTAGTTGGGAATTGATAGTGAGTCGAGGAGGTAAGGCAGGTTACAGGCTGCTAATAAGTATGTAAAGAGCCTTGGCTTTTTTGTTAGAGAGTTAACTAGTCTTGTAACAGCAGTCCAGGAGAGTGAGGAATATACGCTGAGAATTTAGTAATTGCTGTTTTTTGAAACAATGTCTGGAAAGTGCTGAAGGGTTGTAATTTATTCAAAATGATGTTCAGATTCTAGAATAGTAACAACAAAAAAAAATTATTCTTGTATCTTCTTTCATTCCAACAGATTTTTGCTTTTTGAATGTCCAATCTACATTTAGTTTTAATATTTCAGTGTTACTTTCAAATTTCTGTGGGGATTTTTAGCCTCCATCAGTTGTCTTCTTAAATTGTGTGGCGTTGTGAGAATATGATGTGTCTATGGAATACTTTTTTTTTTAGCATTCTTTCTCAGAGTTTCTTCTCTTTAGCTACTTATTATTTGTTTCATTATTTATTTGTAATGCCCTTGTAAGTGTAAGCTCTTCTGTCAGCAAGCCTAATACCATAAATATTCAAAACCACAGTTTTGGAAGTTAATAAATAAATATTTTTGTTTCTTTTACAGATGAGATCATTTCATGCTCTTGACCACCAAGAGGTGGTCAAAGGAAATGGATAGCTATTCAGACTTCAACACAAAGAACCTCTCGTCTTCAGCTAATATGTCTATTTCTTTGCCTGCACAAGTTGGACTCAATTCCACCAGCAGTACTCCTTCTATGTCAATAAGCAGGCTTTTCCCAGCCTTGTTAGAATGCTTTGGAATAATTCTCTGTGGATACATAGCTGGAAGAGCCAACATTATCACGTCAACTCAGGCCAAAGGACTGGGAAATTTTGTGTCCCGTTTTGCACTCCCAGCTCTGCTGTTCAAAAACATGGTGGTACTTAACTTTTCTGATGTGAATTGGTCCTTCCTGTACAGTATTTTGGTTGCCAAAGCTGCTGTGTTTTTCTTAGTCTGCATTTTAACATTGTTGGTAGCCAACCCTGAGAATCGATTTAGCAAAGCAGGTTTGTACCCTATATTTGCTACACAAAGCAATGACTTTGCACTGGGATATCCTATAGGTAAGTATGTTTTCTTCTTTAAAATGATTTCTCAGTTTTCTAGACATGTTTCCCTTTATTTTTCCATAATTTGAAATTGACCTCAACCGAAGTTATGAGCTATCAAAGCCATTTCTCAAGTCACATTTCTTGACCTCAGACCATGTACTTTTAGTAAGGGAAGAAAAGTGTCATCAGGTATGAATGAGACAGAATTTAAAACAATCCAGCTACTGTTGTCTATATGATCTTGTAATGTTAATCAGATAAAAAAATTAAAATCAAATTATGTATAAATTACCTTACAATTACTGCAGATAATTTCCCTTGCCAGATTTTCCCTCAAGACCAAAATTCCTTGTTTTGCAGAGTATGATCCTGGACCCGAGGCCCCTGAAATAGCTGTAGTGGGGTTTTTATACTGATTTGACATTATCTCTTGTTTTAGGTCAGAGAAAACATCTAGACATAATGTCAGTGCCTACTGTTTGTGGAGTCTGTGTGGCAAACTTTAAATCTGTTGAGAAGAAACTTCTAATTTTTGTGCTATTTAAAATGATTTGCTACGTAATTTATGTTATCTCTTTATTATTGTGTTGTGGCCAGTAGAAATGCTTTAGGGTATAATCTTGGAAGAAGTCAGTCTTTTAAAACCAAGATTGCTGTATGATATGTGGTTACTTGCATTTCTGTGTATCAAATCAGAATTTTATGTGGCTGTGGTGCCATTCTTGAGATGTGTATCTAACAACCAGTCCAGTGGAGTTAAAAACCAAACAAAACACAAAGAGGCATTTGGAGTATAACTTGTATAACTGTGTACTCTTGTTCTTGTAAGCCTATATTCTGAATTCCAAATAACATCAGTCATTAAACTTAATTTCATCCCAATCTGCAAGACTATTAAATATTTTTCTTCCCTTTTGATAAGCAAGGTTTTGTTGTTGGTTTGGGGTTTTTTCCCATTTTTGTAAGTTTTCATACTGGTACGCTAATATGCTTTCAGCCATGCATATTGTGATACTTAGGAAGTGATTTAGAGTTGTGTCAGGCTTCTCCCACATGCTAGTGTATGAATTGCAGTGCTTTTTGCCTGCCTTGGGAGGCTCTTTTTTGCCAATGTAGCTTTCAGTGCTTTCTTTTCCCAGGCTGACCAGTGTGTCTGGCGTGGGAGTGCACACTGCAGGTATCAGGATCTTCAAAATACACCTTGAGTGCAAGGCATCTGGAGACAATGCCTGGACTATATTTTATTTGTTTGCTGCTCCCTGAAGAGGAACTACTCTGTGCCTCTCAAATTCTCTTTAGATCACTCTTATCATCTAGTCAAGGTTTAAAAACAAACAAACAAACAAACAAACAAACAAAAAAAACAACCAAACAAAAAACCCACAAAGCTAGCAAGCTTGTTCTAGCAAAGCAAAAAGCATGTTGATTGATTACAAAATTGAAAATACACTTACGAAAGACAAGTTGCAATTCCAGATGATACATAACAACACGTAGCTCGATATTTTAGATTACTCGAGGAGCTGGCAGTTTCTTTCTCCCTATTCCACAGCAGCATGCTCAGGAGAATCTTGATTCTTTTTTACTCTCTTCAAATTTGCTGGATATATACAAAATACAGACAAGTGCAATTGTAAACTTTTTTCTTCCTTACATGAAAATTCCCTGTTTTCCTCAGTTGCATCTCTGGAGATTTATTCCTTGAGAGAAATCAGAAATATATCACAAATAGGGCTGTGAGGGTTACATCTTTATTTCTTGGTACTGGATTAAAATGACAATTAGAGTTTCTCTTTTTTTGCTCTTTTGAGGTTGTCTGAAGAGATTTCCATTATATCCTTCTGGTTAAAATATTCTTTCTACTTTGAATGACTTTCTTGTCAGATTACCTTTTTTTCCCAAGTATTTAATGATTTATAAGATGCGATTCATATTTTTCCTATGTACAATCTGGTCAAATTTGCAACATTTAGTTCATTAAGAGCTTTACTGGAATATTTAATGCAACAACAACACTGTAGATGCTTAAGGGCTGTTTATTTCTTAGAGTGGCTTATTTCTTTTCCTGTCCTTTCCTTTCTCACATCCACAAACTTTCACCAGCGTGTGGTTCATGCTGTCACGTGTGCAAACTTTTTACTGTTAGTGGCTTCTCTGAAGTGTTTGCAGGACTGGGCAACAACGAATGCCTTGCTTATTCCTTCTCTGTATGGTGATAGGTAGTGTTTTGAGCAAAACCTGATCTTTTAAGGGAAATACGTTTTTAAAGGCTGCTTCTGTTGAAATTTGTAAAGGAAAAAAATCAGTATTGATGTATCTGTGTATTACAACAACACTGCATAAAAAGGCAGTTGACATCTTAAATAATATCCTGAGTTTTCATCCCATGTAATTTCTTTAGTAACCACTATGCTATTTTTTGCTGTTTAACAAAGAATTGCACATAGGAAAATTAAAATGAAGGTTACCTTTTCATAAATTACCACTCGGTTGTAACAGTGATTAGAGAAAAACAGTTCTACGCTACAAAATGATGGAGTAAAACCCAACTGGTACAGAGGTTAGGTAGCATGCACCCCCTGACACAGATAGAGTTACAATGATAGACAGATTTGTCTCTTTGGTTTTTATTACTGGATGAGATGATACAACTCTTAACAGAACAGCTTCATCTACTTTCCAGTGCTGTATTGTTAAAGCACAGGTATAGCAGAAGTGTTATGTGGATGGTGACTCAGTTACCATCACTTTAATGGTGCTGATTGTTTTAAGCATGAACAACTAGTTAAACTACTTAAACACAGTTAAACTAGTGTGTGATTTATATGTAATTTTGAGCAGCTGGGATGTGGAGAATTGATTTAAAAAAAAAAAAAAATTAAATATTTTTGATTTCAGATTCTTGTTATTATGAGCAAGCAGGCACCTGGATTTAAATAAAAAGAAAATGTTTCATCAGAGACAGAAGTTGTGGATTATTTTCGCTGTTCTTTAAGAGTGATTTTTTAATTTTTATTTTCTACCCACTGACTCTGCAATCCTCATTGGTTCCACTGTTTACTACCCAGGAAAATGCATTGTGATGTCATACATCAGTTAAAGTACTTATAGACCTTCATATAGTATATTAAGTATACAGTTTCATTTTGCCAAAAAAAAAAAAAAAAAAAAGAAAAGATTTACTACATTTTTAACTCAGGCATTATTTGCACATAACTTGTGTTGAGTTGCATTTGATTGAAATGGACATTCTATATAAGGCAGCATTGCTCTAAGGTTTGAGGAATTAGGAAAAAAAACATATTTAAAAGGTGTCCAGCATGTTTAAAGTGGTTTTATTTATCAGAATACATTTAGTCTTTAAAACTGGCTTGTTAAATGCAGTAACTAACCACAAACTTGGTAGTTCTGTTTAACAGTTCATTCAGGATTGCAGGACAGGTGGCTCTTGTGTATTTACTTTAACCATGGCCTGTAAGAGGACCTTCAGTGCCTTTTCTTATATATTGGCAATCAAGTAATTGAGAATGTTGGTTTATTCAATCTAAAGAGGAGGCTGTTTACAGTAACTGAAGATTTGGCACTTGGTAGACCTCATCATTCCAGATACTTGAATAAACAAAGGCAAAAATCTTTTCAATTTTAAAAAATTTAATCATGAGGAAAACCTTTTTCAGAAAAAGAACAGGTTTAGTGTATGGGGAAGTGGAAATACCTGCAACAGTTGGCTGCTTAGTGATCTTAGCACTCAAAATACTAAATAAAGTTTAAGTTACCCCATAGAAAGGTAATCACACCTGTATATTAAGATAAGTTTGCTCGGGGAAGAATGTGTTTCTCTCTAACTAGGGTAGGAAAAACTCAAATGGAAATCATCACTTTGTGTATTTCTGATAATTATTGGAAATAATAACATTATAAGGCAGGTAAAAGATAACACGCTACTTTTAAAGCATTGGTTTTGTTTTAATTCACCCTAGAACAGAATTTTGTGTTTCTTTCCAGAGTCTTTTCAGAATTTTTGAAGTGCTGTTAGCACAAACTTGAAATAAGGAACAATTCCACTAAGTATGTAGTAGCAATGAAGATAAATGTTCGTGATTTAAAGTTCCTCAAGGGACCAGAACTGCAGTGATAACTCTTGCCATGAGTTTTCTGGGGAGGAAAAGCAATTCAGAAAAAAAAAAAAAAAAAAATTAGCATTTGGGTGACTCAAAGGGCACACGGGATTTTTATCTTGTTTTCTTTCTTTTTTTCTGTTGGTGTTGAATATTCATAGAATTATTAAAAAGTGTTGGATAGTTAATCTTTGGTCTTTAATGTGGTCATTAGGTGACTGTGGCCTGATGCTGACTGGGCATACTTCTTTCACTGCATGATCTTATGTTGATTGTAAATGCAGTTACTTCGGAAGTATAATGAAGTTATTTTTTCTTGAGTTTTCAGACAGCAAAATTTAATTTCAATATTGATGTATTTTTGTACTGGATTGTTATCACTCATCACTTTTCATTTCCTGTCTTCTAGTTGAAGCTTTATATCAAACCACTTACCCAGAATATCTCCAGTACATTTACCTAGTGGCTCCAATATCTCTTATGATGCTAAACCCTCTGGGGTTTATCTTCTGTGAAATCCAGAAGTGGAGGGATAATCGTACTGTGTCACAGAGCAAAATCAAAATAGTGGGCCTAGCACTCCTTCGAGTTTTGCAGAACCCAATTGTATTCATGGTCTTCATAGGAATTGCCTCAAACTTTATTCTTGGCCAGAAAATTCCTGCATACCTTGAAAGCTTCCTTGATGGACTGGGCAGTTCATTTTCTGGCTCTGCACTTTTTTACCTTGGACTAACTATGGTGGGACAAACAAAAAAACTGACAAAGAGTATGTTTGTTGCACTGATCCTTCTCATCACAGCTAAACTGTAAGTTTGATTTATGTACTTCTATAATTTTGTTCTTGTAGATATTTTAAGCTCTGAATACAATGGTCAGATGGCTTTTCTTTCAAAATCATTATGGTGATAGTATGTTTCACTTCTAATATTTGGGGTGACTCTTTGATAGGATACAACTGTAACATTTTAAAGGAAATTCAGCAGACTGCAAACTTGTTGTTAGCCTCTGTAAAGAAAAAAAGTTAGGGGTGCTGTGGCTTCAGGGACACACTGCAGGCTGTCTATCAAGAATTGGGTGTTTGGGGAATTACGAGCTTAAATTAAAATGTACTAGTTAAATAGTTAGACAAGATTTAGTTTAAGTATGATTTTATTAGTATTTATATTTCTTTGGGTTACATGATACATCTCCAAATTGGTAAATTGGTTGGTTTTTCTTGCTTTGTCTATAAATCTTTGAAACTGCTATATTGGAAGAGCTTAAAAATGGTCACTCAAACTGGCTGACTTTTAAGCATGAATAAATGACAATTTGTATTTAAAACTTCTGCCATCGTTACCTTCCTTTGAATATATCTCAGTTACTGGTGAACTGAATATTGCATTTGCTACAGAGCTACAGTTATCATAATAGAACTGTTTGGTGGTTAAGTTTCTACTGTAAAATTGGAAGATGAATTTGAATATCCGCACAACTAACTAGCAGACTTAAAGACCTAGATTGTAAACCAGCTCAATGACAAATTTTCTAAGAGAAAAATGATTTTTCATGTTATTGTGCTTTACTGGTGAGTTTATGTAATTAAACTGTGTAAGGCTTACATAGTGAGTCTATCTGAGATCTGAAGTGTTGCTAAAGGTGAACAAAATGGCATTAGTGTAGGAGTTTTTTTGTTGGCCAGAACTTTCAGAATGGGATACTTAAGCCTGAGCCCTTGTTCTATTTTAGACAGCTTGCAGAAAGGTGGTCTAAATTTCAAAGCTGCTAACTGACCATATGGCCACTATTACTTTAAAAGTTGAAAAATAAGGTGGTTTTTATATTTTACTTTGGTAAGTCTGAGCTTTATACAAAGAACATATCCGCACAATCAGAGAATGTGCTTATATCCCAGTGTTTGTTGTCCTTTTTACCTGTATTTTTATATATGTGGTTTTTGGTTTAACTTTTACCAGTTGCTTAAAAATTTTATGTTAAATGTCATGGTAACAGTAAAGGCAGTCATTCAAGGTGATGTCAGTGTTTAGCTTTTCATAAATAGTATTCAAAATATATTTCCTTTTGGTTCATTTACTGAGTAAAGAAGTGTCTATTGCTATAGCTTAAGTAATATTTTTTTTTTTTAATTACTTTTTCCCCCTCTCTTTTCAGACTTATGATGCCATTTCTCTGTAGAGAAATGGTGGAACTCTTGGACAAGAGTGACAGCGTAATCAACCATACCAGTTTATCAAACTATGCATTTCTTTATGGAGTTTTTCCAGCAGCACCTGGTGTCGCAATATTTGCAAGTCAATTTAATATGGAAGTAGGAATTGTATGTAGTTAGCTTTTCCCAAACATGTACTAACTTTGACCTTAACTTTGTTGATGAAATAAGTAAATAAGTAGGCTTGATGTATTTGCTTATCTGTAGTATAGACTCCTTAGATTTACTTGTATTCCCTAGATCTCAAATATTAATTGTATTTCAGATTATTAAGTTCTATTTCCTCATGACACAAGTGTCTTTATAGTCACCATACTTTTCTTATTCATGACTCTAGTAGGAAGAACTAGCATAACTTTAGATTTAACAAGCTTGTATCTTTATTGTGGGTTTGTTGTTGGTTTGTTTTGTTTTGTTGTTGTGGTTTTGTTTGTTTTTTTTTTTTTTCAAAGACCTTATCTTTGAGCTACTGTTTTTGTAGGAAAACACAGAAATTATGTTGCTGACTTCAGTAACGTCAGTGTTAGCTTAATGCTGAAAATTTATGGAAGAACTTACACTTTTAACTGATAGTGTTGCCCTTTAGCTAAATCTTGCAATAGAAATGTATTTTACTTTTGTTTAAAGCAGAGGGTATTGATTATCTTTTCAACTTGAAATACAAATTTTATAACTGTTTCCTTTCCTTCACTTGAAGTTACATTAAAATGTTCCTGTTGACTTACATTGTTTTTAATGTTATCTATTTTTGCTTTGTTTAGTAGTTGGGTCTTTTTCTGAAGAAAAGGAAAAAAAAAATATTAAAAGTAAACCTTATAAGACAGAATTTTGTGCCTGGTAAACTCAGGACATCTCTTTATAACAGACATCTGTAGTATGAGCAACAATTCACACTTTATTACTCAGCAAATTCTAGAAAGCAGAAAGACAATGAGAAGCCAAAGTAAAAATCACTTAAATGTAAATATATATGGCTTCGTCTCATGAATTGGTGCATATTAGTATTTGCATAACTACATGCTTTCTTATTTATTTATGGTGTGAATATGTGCATCCAAAATTAAATTGTGAAGTTGTAAATCCACTCCTAGACTGGAGTCATTAGTGTATATGACACCCATGAAAAGTCTCTGTAAGTACTTGCAGCAGGGAACTCTCTATTCCTATTTCATAAGATTGTTACTATTTTCAGTTTAACTGTATGTATAAAACAGGTACTTTCTGGCTCAAATTCTAAATAATTTAATAGAAACAACTCAGTGATTTGGTAAAAGTCTATGTATATATAACACAAAGGTACATTTTTTCCAGTGGTCGTATTCCTGAAAACAGATTATTTGGCTTGAGAGCTGATTAACTCTGTTCTTGTTTCTTTTTGCAGATTACCTCAGGCATGGTGATAAGCACTTTTGTGTCTGCACCTATTATGTATGTTTCTGCATGGCTGCTGACCATTCCATCTATGGACCCCAACCCACTGGCATCTGCACTCCAAAATGTTAGCTTTGACATAAGTATTGTCAGCCTCATTTCTCTGGTAGGTGTTGATGAAGTGAAATACTGAAGCACACTGTCATGTCAGGGTAGTGTTAGTACATAAGCAGCAAATCGAGTCATGATGAGACTCTCATTTCCTCACCTTACCTGTTGTAGAAAGATTAGGAAGGAGTTAAAATTATTCTTGATTTAGTAGTGGGTCATCTGGAAAGCTGCACTGTAGAGAAAGATGTGTAAATGCATTAGAGCACTGGTGAAAGACTTTGTCCTTTTCGTGGTGTTTTTTTTTTTTTTTTTTTTTTTTTAGAAAAAAACAAAATGAAACAAAATCAACAGGGTGTGGGGGAATAACAGCACTAGCTTACACCATAGGGAATAATTACATCAAGCCATGTGAGGTGCTTGGATATCACAGTAATGGAGGCTGTGTACAAACTTCAGCTCCAGAAATGTCAGTGAATATTTATTTAATGAAGTATTAATGAAAATGTTTAACTTAGAAGTTTTAATTTAGATTTATCAGATTCCTTTCCTAGAAACTGTGTTCTTAAAAAGTCCAGAAGTCCAATGTGAATTGTGTTTTATCTTTATAGGTGCTACAGATAGTATGTTTGTTTTGTTTGGTTTTTTTGAAAATAAAACCATCCAAATTAGAGGGAGTTGGAATTTTCTTGTCTCACTAAAGTCCCCTTGTCTTGAAACTGCCTTAAGGGAAGCCACAAGTGAATGCTGCCTCTTGCTGTCACAGATAATTTTGGGAGATTCAGAAGGGGGGAGGATTTTAAATTCTAAATTGCCAGGCTACTCAGTTGCCATTTATGTCCTGAGAACAACCAGGCTTCTGGACTCTTAGAGGCAAGTTCTTGGTGCTTCCTGTAAATATTTCACTATCATGAGAACACAAAGATGTGTTGTTTTTTCTGGCAGTAGTTGCTGAGGCACTGGGACTGGCAGCAGATGGTGTGGGGCTGCTACAGTATTCATGTTGCTAAGATACTTTTAAGGAAGATGTGTGATATATTTAATTTCACCATAGTCTGCCAGAATACTCTTCTTGTTCTTTTGGGGGTTTTTTAACACTTAAATTTTTCTTTTTTTCTTTTTTTTTTTTTTTTGTACGTTACAGATCTGGTCTCTTATTGTTATTCTTCTAAGTAAGAAATACAAACAGCTTCCTCATATGATTACAACAAATCTACTTGTTGCTCAGGTCAGTAGTAAGAAGAATGCTGTTGTGTGAGATTTGGGGTTTTTTTTAACTCTTACCATCTGTAGAAGACAGGGGAATCTAATGTGAGACTTTTATCAACAATTTCTCTGCCTTAAAATACACCTTTTAAAACATTGTAATTGGTGCTGGTAGTCTGGTTCTCAAACAGAACTATAAGCCATTGGAATGGAGAGTGGCTTCTGAAATATACTTCTAGTTACTGCCTATTGAGTGCCCTTCTCTATCAGTTTTTGCCACTCTGAAGTCAGCAATGCCAGGATCAGCAGCAGCATGTGTTTGACTCTATGGTGACCTGATTCAAGGAGCTAAAGAGATAACTATTCCCCTTACCGGTTTGGCTCCCTGAAGTGGCTTACTAAGATATCAGACAGGTGCCAGTGCTGATACAGGGAGGGGGTGTGGGAATACATGGCTGATGGCTAGGGAAGGGCAAAGCCAAATAGCTCTGGATTAATCTTAATTGTTATTTAAACTGAGAGAAAACTACAGAGTATGCCTTCTTTCTTTCCTTTAAGTCAACTGCTGTTAAATTCAGTGAGAGCAGCCTGTGCTCGTAATGTATCTGTGTAATAGTGCTTCCTGAAGTGCTCTGTAGTTTAAAAAAAACACGATAACACGTATGAGGTAAACTCTCTGAGGTCTGATCATGGAGTCACATTGTCACATTTAAAACAAGTCATGTGTGAGAGTTGCAGGTGCTTCTGATCTGTAACAGCAAAGTTAGCTTTCATCAAAAAATTTGAACTATTGTGTTACTGTTTCCATAATACTTCAGCCTATCTTTTCAGAGTCCTTCAGTGCTAAAACTGTCATATCTGCAGTATCACTGGGTGAAAACTTGTATAGCTGAACAAATATCTGTTGACCTCAGCTTCATGTCCAAATAATTTCAGATAAATGGTTTGTACTTAAGAAAAGCTTTACATTTTACTGATTATAAGATATATAAAGATTTTTTTTTTTTGACTTGGCTTACTCCCAGTTTATCTGAACTATATAATTGCAGTGAAAAAAACCCTCCTGAAAATAGGGTACTGTAGTCAGTGACATAACTGTAATAATGAATGTACTGCTGCACAGCTTTACTGCTATGAGAACTATCCAATTCATAAAGTCACACTTCAGTGAATGTGGAGATGGAGTTTCACAGCTTGTTGTAACTGCATTACACTGTGTTCAGTTTTCCTTGTCATCCCACTTTTCCAATTTAAATGACGGTATCTTACCTTCCTTTTCAGTTTCTTGCTTGTGTTGGAATGGTGGTATGGAATTTCATTGTTAAACAGAAAGACATCACCATGCAGATCCTAGTATTTATATTCCTCTACAGCTCCCTTTATAGCACCTTCCTGTGGACAGGTATGATTTTTCTAGCCAGAACCTAGGTACTATAATAAAAGATTAACATACTGAAATAATTGTGTTATATTCTTCAGCATAATGGTTCCTTTCACTGGTACGTAGTTCTACAAATACACATAGTTGTAAGCTGCAGTGCTGGGAACACGGGGCTCAGTGTCAGGCACTGCTGCTGCTATTGGAAGCTTATACCCAGGGCAGGTGGTGCCTCTGCTGGCTAGAGCAGCAGCCCGGCTAGCTTGTAACAGAAGGCAAGAACCTGCTCTTGAGGCAGGAGCAATTACAAATAGAGTGAATGTGATGGGTTGCCCTGCAGCTGGTCAAAATCTTATTGGTGATTTTTAATAAATGCAGAGCTTAGGATTTTAATTACTCAACTTTAGGCAGATTTTAAAACTTTGTGCCTCAAAAAAGTAGGAAATACCAAAGTAGCTTTAATATTTCTTTCCCCTGGCAATTGTAATTTCTAAACCAAATGTGTGTGTGTTCTGCAGGTGTAGGTGACTGATGAAGGGATTACTTGAAAACTTGAACTAGGCAGAATTGAAAGATGCGTCAGGAAGCTTGGAGAACCCTACATGTATGATTAAAAAAGAGACTTTGGATATTCAGCAGACTTTTTATACCTATCTTGAGACCAGAAATCTAAGGGTTTAATTCCTGTCATGTTTTTGTGGAGTGAGTTGTGTTTGTGTTTAGCTGAAACAGGTAGCTCATGATTAGTATGGACTTAACATAAATACAAGCTTTGCTTTAGCGTAGAGAATATTGATGAGCTTCTGAGTTGTGGATAGAATAGGCAGTTCCAGAAGATACTGCCATATATAGTTTTATATGTAAAAATATGTAAAACTTTTTTGTTAGCTTTATAAAGGACTAGTCAGTTTTAAAGAAATGTTATAATGGAACACAACATTATTTATTGGTTACTTAAGAGTGCCAGTCTAGAACAACTGCTGTTGATACCTTAAGAAATGAGTTTGTTTTGTCTTAAATGTTCTTGTGACGTCTTTTATATGCTCGTGAACCTTTCTGAGCATTTAGAAATGGATGTTTGAAGAAATTCGGGGACATTTTATGTGAACATTTCATTACTAGTATAATTATTAAAGATAATAGATGTTTCTATTTTACTTTCTTGGAATACAACTAGAAAAACAAGTTTGGACTATTTGAAGGTCTGAGAAGAATATCTTGGTTATTGAGTAGGTCACTTCATAGAGTTTCTAGACTCTGTATTTATCAATTCCCTCTTTAATAATAAACAAGGGATTTCTTATTGTTGACTTGTTTTGTTTTTTAGGTTTTCTATCTTTCTCTTTGTTTCTGTTGAGGAAGAGAGAAACAGTAAAGATTCCCATTGGGTTTATTATCATAGCTGGATGGGGGTAAGTTCATTCAACAGTTTCTCTATAGAATTAGTGGGAGAGTGCTAAATATGTTACTTTGTTCCTATTTTGCTCTTTCAGAGTCCCAACACTTCTGGTGGGAATCTTACTGATTGTTGGTGAATGTAACAACACTAGTATTGACTCTGCCTTTTTCTATGGAAAGCATCAGGTACGAACTGGTTCTGTCCTCATCGCTTCAGACTTCTGCCATGTCCAATGCAGTATTGAGAAATGTGCTCTCTGCTTCAGTAGCTTTCAAAGTATAAGCTGACATAGTAACAGTATTATTATAGAATACTTACAGATTGACACAAAAATGTATTTCTGTAACGAACCATTAGGAAGACTTGTTTGAGCAAGGACCTTCACGCTTATGTAACTATGACTAAGAAAAAGAGGGAGTAGGCTTTCCAAAGAGAAGTCTTAGGAGTGGTAATGATTTGCAGAGCCCTTTTCCTGGTGACTAATTTGTAGTCTCTCTTGATAATTATCTAAAATTATTACTATCCAATAGCTAATTAATGGCCTTTGGTCTGTAATAGATAGGATCTGCATTTCCTGTGTAGCAGTAAGTGCTTGCACTGTGGGAGGCTTCTCTGCACAATCATGGGTTGAAGGTCCCTGAGCCTGAGCTACTTTTTTACCAACAAATCGTTCCTCTTACCAGAGGATGTAAAGTGCACTAGCACAGGTATTTGTCATGTTTCCCCCTCTGTCTTTCTTACCGATACAGAAGCTGTGAGTCTCTCATGATTATTCATGTGGTGCTCTCACAAGTATTATATAGCCTCAGAGTGGACTCTGGGTGTCAGTAGCAGATGATTAGAAGGAAAAGTTAATTAATAGGATCCTCCCCATTGGCGAAAGCATGGAAATTATTGCTGTGCCAGAGGGTGACAAAAACACATTCCTCTTCGGAATTAAAAAGTACCTAAACAGAACTCAAACTGGAGCATTAATGATCCTGAGGGGAAAGATGATGATGAGGGGATGTTTTTGGATTGCATGGGAAATAGGGGTCCTTGCAAAAAAAAAAAAAAAAAAGGCAGCTTAGTTACTCAGGCAAGGAAAATTAATTAGTCTCATATACTGATTGCTCTTTCAGTGCCACAAGATGCAAGAGCGGTAGATACAGAAACTCTGTGTTTTCCAGATGCATTTGATAGTATATTTAGAAAAGCACAGAAGTTAGTCTGAAACGTGCAACTGTTTTCTTCTATTTTGTATTCAAGTGTATTTTATTTTTCTTTCCCTCTCTCTTAACAGATAATTACCACAGCAGTGGTCCTGTTCGTCAGTATATTGATGTCAGGTATCTCACTTATGTGCATGAACAGAAACAGGCAAGAGTCCAGCTATGAGGTATTGAACCCATATTCACCACGTAGCCAAGTGGAGGAGGTTGAAGTGGAAGGGAGTGAGGGGAATCAGGTTTCAGCTGCTATGTCTCAGTCTTCTCCAGAATCTTCTGCACAGCCTTCTTCAGGATCTCCTGCACAGCCATCTGCAGAAAGAGGTAGAAAAAGTAAATAAATGGCTTGGTATAAAATAAAATAATGTTCCAGTTTTGATTCTGACCTGGGAAGAGCTGTTGTTTACACCTCCAAATGATACACTAGGACAGAAGAAACTCTAGATACGTGTCCTAGGATTTAGGTTTATGTTTCTAAGGAAAGTTTGATGGTTATCGCTGTAAGGGTGGGGAAAATGGTCAGGAAAAAAAACCCACATGTATGTTTTTTATGTAAGTAGTGGTATCTTGATAAGGATGTGATAATGCAGTCTGCTAGGCATCTTAGATTGCTTACCCACTAAGCTGTCTCTCCGAGAATTAGTTGTATACCAGCAGCGTTGCTATTCAGTGTTTCTAATCCTCCCTGTCTGCACGTAGCCTTTTGATTACTTCCTGTATGTTTTCTCTCTAGCTAAAAGTACCTCTATGGCTTCTATGGTGGTAGTGATATGTTAAATATTTCTCTATATTAGTACTGTAACCCATCTACCCTTTCAGCAAATTGGAAAAATTTAAGTCTACTTTCTCCTTTTGGGTAATTTCTGAGCAAATTAGTTAAAGATGTGTATAATATATTGTTATACTTGGAAAATAAATGATGGTTGTGAAGGAATCTAACTGTCCGGTTATTTTTATATGCTTAATAGGTTGCTGCTCTTGTCAAACAACAAATGGTGAATTATCCTGTACTAGAGAGAGCAAAGCAGTGTCAAATTCTGTTGAAAATAAGGTTCCTCCAATTGAGACAGGTAAACCAGTGGTGTCCCTTTGTGTTAATGCTACAAACTCTTCCATGATGTTTAGGTGTGTAGTTCTCACAAAGAAACGGTTTGGGCTGTTGTTCTCTCAACTCTACTTGGATAACTTAGATTTTATATTAAATTCAGGTGCTAGGCAATATGTTAGATATTTGCTCTTTTCTGCCTGATAGTTATTAGTAGTCTTACAGTGCTCAAGATGTTGTTTAGGGCTGGGGTTTTTTACCATTAAGCTGCTTTAACACGTCCTTCTGAGCATTCAGACCTCTGCCTTGTTTGGACAGTGGAAGTTGAATGCCTAATCCTACTTTGCCTCGAGTTTTCAACTTAAACACACTTTTTTACATTCTCATATTGAGATCTTGTGTCTTCTAAAAAGGACTTTGAAGCCTTTGTTATAATCATGTACATGTTTTGAATAAGAAACCTGAATGAGATCTAAAGGAGCAAGCACATACTGCAGATTAGATCACATGTCCATGCTGCTGTATGATTCGTGTCTAGGGGAGAGAAATGGAGAAAATTGACTAAGGGGGCCTTAGGAGTCACTGAAATAGAAAAAAATTGGATCAAAGTGACTGTTGAGCACCTGATGGAAAACCACATGCTCAACCCATCTGTGTCGTACATCGCTTTCAATAATCAAAGCTAGCTTCAGTGCAACCTTTCTCATTTACCTTTTTTTTTTTTTTTTTTTTTTGGTTTTTTTTTTCCCCCATCCTTAACAAGGAAGTTCATATCCTTACGCTTTGTCTGGATGAAACATAACTTTCAAAAAATCTAAATACTTCATACTGAAACATAGCTACGTCTCACTAACAAAATGCTAGCTTTCCTCCTATTGCCAGCTATTTTATCTATTTAAGTAATTCAGACAAGCATCATAAGAATGTCTTCTAGTAATAGAGGAAGGTCAGTTTAATTTCCTTATCCTAAAAGATAAGGTAGAAAATATCTTACAATGGAGTGGAAATTTTTTTCAAGCTGGTGAGTGAACACTTCAAAACAGTAAATCAGTAAAAGCAAATTGTAATGGATACACTTGCATAACTTTGGCTGCAATAATTACTAGTCCTTCTACTACCCCACTGAACTGCTATGACAGCTATCTGGTGCAAATTCTTAGGTATGTACTTGCCAGGAAGTTTTTCACTGCCATCTAGAGGAAATTACTCAGAATTCCTTAGAATTCTGTAACTGGAAGACAAGTGTCGGTTCTCTATGGCTTTGGCTCTTTCGATTGAGAGAATTATGATGGTGTTCTCATATACCATGCTAAAAATACACTCACAGAAATAAACAGAATCAACAGAAATAAATATGGTTGATTGTCTGATCTAGAGCTCAACAACACTGAGATATAGAGTAAAAACTTAACAGCTGATGGTATATTTGAAATTAATTCTAAGTTTAAAAAGTGTTCTGAGCAATGGCTATTTTTTCATTACTGCTAGTAGTGTTTTCTAAATGTTTACCACAACTTAAGTTTGCATTAAACCTTTGAAAGAAGAGTTCTGTTGTGAAAAGTTTCTTCGTTTTAGGAGCACATGTAAACCACTGTTTCATTTGAGAAAAGATGTCTGAACAGATTATTGTCGAAAATAATATTAAATTTTGTGTGTGACTTCAGTACAGATACTTGCAAGATCAGCAAGTTACATTAATAAGTTTTCTCATGGAGTTTGTAAGTTAGAAGCCTAATGACAAATTCTGGTTTGTTT
This sequence comes from Ceryle rudis, assembly GCA_033439905.1. NCBI lineage: Eukaryota > Metazoa > Chordata > Aves > Coraciiformes > Cerylidae > Ceryle > Ceryle rudis. The sequence continues at coordinate 45,919 of JAAGNO010022570.1, forward strand.
TTCAGCTGATCAGTGTGTGAATCATTGCAGTGCTCAAACCTGTGTATTGGCTCAGGAAGAACAGCTTCTACAGACTGGAGACAAACAGCTGGCCAGACATGTGCTTCTGTGCTTACTTCTTATTGTTGGCCTGTTTGCTGTAAATATTTTTTTCTCTCCATGTTGTTTAAGTCATAGAGGTGGAATGATTTTTAGCAAAGCTATGTAGACAGTCCAGTAAAAATCTTCCAATTACTCAAGTAACAATTCATTAATTAGAGGCTTTATTTTGGTCCCTTACTGAAAGAGGGTTATCATAAAATTATTTTTTCTGTGCAACACCATAAATTAAAGTCAAGTTAAGATTGATTATATTACTGAGCAAGCCACACTGGAGAACCCTACAGGGGGAAAAAAAGGAATTATACCATTTTGTAATTAATTCATCACTACTGCCCCTCTTCCCATTTTCTCAAGAGTAGTCTTCTTCCCTTTACAATAATCAATTAAAAATACAAAGTGAATTCTACTTCTGAAGGAGATTGTACAAAAATTCTTCTCTCTGATCATGCTTGGATTTGTAACTGAGATTTCTCTGAGGTGCTGTAGTAATGAAGAGTAATGTAAGACTTTATTTGAAATGGGAAAGTGCAATTGTGTTGGTTTTGGTGGTGATTCAGAGGCAATGTAGCTAAGTCAGCATTGCCAAGCATCATTACTGACTAGATCCCAGCTGTGAAGGTGGCTGCTGCTGTGTGACAGTGTGAAATACTAGAATGTAATGCATCAGGGATATAATTTCAATTTTTGACTGCAGCAGAGATGAGAAACAATTCTCTGAAGGTGATACTTAAAGTTAAGCTGCTTGTGGACGACAACGAGGGGGGAAGTTTTGGGGTTTTTTTGAAGTGGAAAACATCATGACACAAATATGTGATACTGCAAAGCAGGACAGCGTGGCACAACTGTGTGGTGTAATAGGTACTACTGTTGCTTTTCAGATTCTGTTGAATTGCAGAGTGGAAGTTTTTCCTCTCTCAAATTTCCTGTAGCGAATATGCCATGCTAGTACTTTTTTTAACATCTATATTCAAGAGGCGTCCCAAAAGTTAATCTCTATTTTAGTTACATCTGAATGGTTACATAGATACTATGAAATGAGACCAGATACATTAAAGAATTAGCCTTTACACCCAAGGGATTAACTTTGGAGGGTTTTTTCCCTTCTGTCAGGCATTGAAAATAGCTGAAGTGGTATGTGCTTCAGCTTAGCACAATCTTAACTATGCAGAAAATATGTAGAAAGCACTGGTCTCAGCTAACCATGCCTAAAGACAAACACCGAAAATCTGTCTGGGCTAATATTGTCTGTGTTAGGTTGAATCTCTAAGTATGCTTAAGGCAAGTTCCTTATGTAAACATGTAATGGGTAGGGCCTCTATGCTGGTATGTTTTGCATTATTTTGTTTAAAACCAAACAAGCTCTTCCCCTCTAGCTATTAAGCCTAACTGAAATGATGTTTTAAGGGGTTTTATTCCCACTTATTTGTCTTCATCTGAATCATTTGTTAAGACAGTGAAAATCATGCAAGAATCTATTAGCTTGCAAAGAGTAAGAAAATGCTGTTGATTTTTAACAGTCAGGTTAGGTTTGTGGGTTCTGTTTTGTTTTTTCTTAACAGAATCTTTCCAGTTGTTTGTGGTGGCTGTTCAACCAGGAGCCTGGAAGGCTGTATGTGGAATTGCAGTTCTTCTGTGCTGTGTTTAATTTTGGTCAGGTACATATCCATGTTTGTTCTGAAAATGACTTTGTTAGTGGATGTTCTAGCAGATGCTATTACAAGCATTGCACATTGAAGTCCTCAGACAATGCTGGAGTTACCAGCTCCTTATCTTGTTTTGCCTTCCTTTCTCAAGCTTTTTTCTTTTGCTTTGATATCTTCCTTATCATAATGCATGTCCTTTTTTGTGTGTGAACACTTTCAAAGGTACAAATTACAACTGAATGTCAAATACCTATGAACATTAAGTAGGATTTTACCCTTTTTTTGTACCAGAAAGCTTCACTGGTGTTGCTTCTGTGGAGTTACATCAGTATAAATAAATGAGTGCAAGATGGCTACGTGGATAATTTCTCTATAAGGATTTAAGTTATTATCTATTCAGTTTCAGTTACAGCACCATTAACTAATTGATCACAGGTAGATATGGAATAGTTCGGGCTGCACATGGCCTGTTTTAGTGCAAACTGACAAGGTAGCTTTGTTTATCCAGGAAGGTGAAAGTAAGGCAGTGTTAATAACACCTACTAGAGGAGCGTTTTACAGATCCACGGACAGTTGTGCCTACGAGACGCACTGCGGTATCAAGTAATTATAGTCATTTTGATAGAAAAGCAGCAGAAAAATGAATTCTTTAGAGAGCATTCTAGCATTCAAATTACAGTAAGTCAGTTTTTTTTCTTGACAGTAATAAAGACAGATAAAAGTAACTGGCTATGTAAAGATAGCCAGTTATCCTTAAGTGTCAGGTAGCATGTCACAGCAGTAAGTTTACCAAACTCTTTCTTGCGGGGTTTCTTTGATGTACTGTTATGTATTAATCTGTCTTTTTAAGGCCCAAATGAAAAATCAAAGCAGAAACAAAATGCATTTTGAGGGATATCTAGTGCATTTTGAGGGGATATCTAGAGAAGGGGGATACTCTTCACGTGTGTTTTGGCAATGAGCTTTTAACATTTTATTTCTGTTCTTTAGAAACTAAAGGGTTTGCTTAATGTTGCTTTTTTTTCCATTTTTTCCTCCAGGGCTTCATTTGCTTTGGTATTTTTGGATTAGATAAGCATTTAATCATTCTACCATTCAAGCGAAGGTAAATAGAATATTTACACTTATACCTGTAATCGTCATTATTAACAATAATAATTTTAAAGGGTATTGAGTGTTCAGTGCTGCTACATTTCATTTTCTATTTGTCTGATCTTCCAAATTGCTTTTCTCTCCCAGTTGTGGAGACCTAATTGCAGTTCACTGTGCATGAGATTTTACTGCTGTCCTAATGACGGTCCCAAAGACAAAAATCCCACAGGATCCCTATAGACAAAATGTTTGGCAAATGATGGTGAAGTATGTGATTGGATCAATGACATGATGAATCTACAAGAATGATTTCATCTGATAAATTAAAACTTAGATGAATACTAAACCACATTCTATTATCACTGGTTTTAAGTCCTGTGTTCATAACCTTATGCAAGTACTTTGTGTGGGTTGATGCTTTCACTGTGGAGGCATAAGTTGTACAAAGCCATCTTTAACTTGGAGCTAGCTGGCTGCAGTGTAAATCCAGGAGCTAAAGCTGGCTCCCACCTACTCTTTGTTTTCCCTTCTGACTGAGCCTAGAATAAAACCTCTCAGTGTACAAAGGCCATGCAAGGATATTAGGAAGATTGTATTTGGCACAAAAACAGTTGTGATAAGCTTCCTATGAGTTACATTCCGTTCTTTACAGCTTCCTTAAAAATGCCTCTGGTTAATCTACTGGGTGTAGTATTTTTTTTATTTTTTTAATTTTTTTTAAAGACTTGAATTTTTCTGGGGAGGAAGAGAAGCAGCAGGTCATAGAGATCCCTCTGTACCTGAAGAAATCAGGATGACCTGTCAACAGTTTGTTCGTTATCATAGAGATCACTGTGTCAAAAGTATTGTCAGAGGCAGAAGGTAAGTTTCCTCCCTGCACATATAACCTGTTACAAAGGTCATAGCTCACCTTTTGGAAATAGTGGAGTTTAATCTGTCTGTGGGCGATTCCTGTTGTGGCATATTTGTTCAAACCTCCAAGTGAGGATAAAGGGTTTAGCAGTAACATAGAAATGTTTCTGTTCTCACACTGAAACACTGAGGTGCAACTTAACACATGATCCCATCTAGGTTTTATAGAAATTATAGAAGTTTTAGATCATTAAGGCATCACCCCGGTTTCTTTCATTTAGCTGTAGTTCAGGAGAGAAAATCTTTCTGAAGAAATGTATATGATAATGCCTGTCTGTGTGTCTAAGTCTTGTCAAACCTGAAACCCTTCAAAAATTTTTTTTTTCTTTTAAGATTAAAAAGGTGTCAGAATGTGCCTAAATGTTTGCTAATAACCACCTTTTACAGGAGGCAAAACTTTTGCAACTGATGTCAGTGCACTCAGGCCACTCAATATGTGAGACCAGTGGTTTCAGGACCTTTTACACCTTTTGAGTTCGGTTTCTTTTGCTCATTTCTCTTGTGAGACCTAAACCTCAATTTATGAGATCAGCAAAGCTTTGAGGCAAAATCAGATTCCAAAATCAAGGATTATGCATTCAGGTATGTGTCAGTGATTGAGAAGAGAAATGCAGACAGAAGCAGCAGGAACAAGAGAAAAGATTCTCCCTTTATTTAAATATGTACTGTATGAAATGGTGACACGAAGAATTGTTCTAACAGGACACTTCTCTTGTCATGTGAGATTTTAAGTAGGACTCGTTCGGCAGGATGGGGTGGTCTTTCAATGGTCAGATAGTATGAGACCACATTCCAGAACTGGTGTTTGACAGCACCATGATTTCCTTCAGTCTCCTCAGAAGTCGTTAACATTCCATAAGAAATAAAGTTATCCATTTAGGAAAAGTAACTATGGCAGTTTAAGAATTTGCTTCTTTCACAACAGACAGAATAGATGGATCAGAAAACATTTGTTTTGAAATAGGACAGTTTTTACAGCTCTGTTTCCTGTGCCTCTGTTGCTATTGTGGTTTCTTGGGCTTTGAGCTGTTCATTTGTTTGGGTTTTGTGATTAAAAATAATCATATATCCACCTGGGAAAACATAAAAATCTGACATTTGTTTCTTTGTTGGTTTAATATCATGTTTGTGTGAAACTAGTTTCATGTCTTATTTCTCCTTGTGAGTTAAAATAAATCATTTATCTTCTCCTTTTAAATACTCATCTAACTTGATCCCACCCTCTTTGATTTAAACATACTGTAACTGAGAGCTTGTAATCATGATTTTTATTTATTTTAATTTTTGCTTCTCTGCTAATAGATGTTAGCGTTTGCTCTGTGATACTGCTGCTTTAAACTTAAAAAAAAAAAATAGAGAAAGAAGTTTGGGGTTTGCTGTTTTGTGTAGCTGTTAATCACCTTCAGAAACCTTGCGCTTGGGTTCCATAGAGCACATTTTAGATAGCCAGAAACATTCATTGCTGCAGGTAAATTTCTGAATGGTATTTTTACTGCAAGGAGGTAGATGTTAGTGGCATTGCCTCATAAATACGTAACAGAAAATTAGTTTAACCTTGTTGTAAAGGTTTTCTTTATTCTTAGTACTGCCTGTGTGGTAAATATTTAAGTGGATATGCAAGTTAATGGTTTTGTTTACAATATATGTCGGCAGGTAGCGTCTGTTTAATGCCGTAGAGAAATTACAAAATTTAATTAAAGTGCGGGTTGGGTTTGTTGCAGAAGTGCTCATGTTAACAAGTACATGGGAAGTAAGTACGCAAGAAAGAGAATTACTACACTGTGTGTGTTTTTAGGAAAATTGCTACTTATGTTCGCTGAAGTTCATGTCATAGTTTATTTCATACTTGCACAAGTCTAAAATAACTTTATGAACATTTTGCTTTTCACTGAAGTGTCTATAGGAAAAGGTAGTGAACATTGGCATGTCCCTAATATACAAAACTTGCAAAAGCTCTTCTAACATGCTCTTAACTATTATGATGTCTTTCCTTGTTTCCTGCTATTTTTCCTTGCCTTTCCCCATCGTGCAGTGGTGATACCAGATTTACAGAACATGTGGGTGAATCATTCCTTTGACATACAGGTGTGGTGCAAAGATCTCCACTGGCATCTTCTTTGGCTGTGACCTGGTGAACTGGCTCATGCAAGTTGGCCTTGCCTCTGACCGTGGTGAAGCTGTGATGTATGGAGACAGACTGATGAAAGGAGGCGTCGTCCAGCATATTACGAATGAATTTGAATTTCGGGATGAATATTTATATTACCGTTTTATTCCTAAGAGATCAGTTGCAGTTGAAAGCCACTGACCTGAGCACGGAGACAGAGGACAGGCAGTTGGGGGTGAGTGTGACCACCTCCTCTGCCTTCATCACTGAAATTGGGAGTATTTCGTTCTCAGAGCTCTCGGAGAGTTGTGTTATTGTCTCTTGTAAAGTTAAAAGATGTGGTTCTGCTTGTGTCTATTCTGAAGGAAATGGTACCAACTGATACTTAGTGGGCATTCCAACCAGGATGCAACTAGAGCAAACAAGATGCTCTGGATTTAGAGCATTTTTTCCACTTTGAACAAATCAAATAGTAAAATGATGTATGTCACTGTCATATTATAGAGACATTATAACAGCAGCTTTAGTGACTGGTGCCACAATGAAAAAAAAAAAAAATTGAATGAGAGGTATTTTTCATGTTGCTCTATTTTTTTTTTTTTCCTGTATTTTAGTGTGAAGGAATAATTGATTCTCTTGTTTACAGTCAGGCTTCCCCAGATTTCATAGAAGGAGGATTTCTTCTAGCATACCCCAGGTTTCAGTACTCCACTCTTGTTTAAGACTAGAAACTTCTAGCTGTTTACACCTCAGATGAGGTGGTTTGTTTCTCCCATAAAGACAAAATCCCCTATTTGAAAAAGTAGAATTGTTGTGAAGATGATTCTGATGTCAGAGGATTAAAGCTGAGGAAGTACTGAGTGGAATAAATAATGGTTTTGTACAAACTGCCCAAATCTTAAGAACATAAAAATACCCACCACTCCCCCGAATTAGGGAATGGTATAATGGAATTTCATAGAAATGATTGGTTCTGAAGTTTTCTTTATGGTGGCAGTAACAGCTTTGTCAAGAGTACTTTTTTACCACTGAAATTAGCCTTTCCAGTTTAATTCAGAGGTGCCAGCCTCAAATAAAGACGTTACAGAAGCCTTGGATACCTGTGCAAGTCAAGACAAAAAAAAATTATCAAATCGTAAAACATTTTAAATTAAATAAAATGACTTTTAAATCTATTACATAAAGGATTGTAACTGAACACCCAAGTTAGGGTTTAGAGTACGTAAAGATCCTAAAATTTTAGTATTGCTTGCCTAATACAGGTTTTTAATAAGCCTCAGGTATCCTTCTATGATGTTTAAATTGTTACTGTAGTATCATTCAGATTCCTGTTGACTGAAGGCAGAATCTGAGAATCTGTGTCTTCTGCAGTATTTTGAAAATGGTAAAGACAAACTGTAATAGTATCTGATAGCCATTATGTTGTCCTTTTAAAACCGCAAGGACAGCATTTATCTATCTATATAAAAATTTTATATAGTGAGGGAAAGGAACCCAGGTATTAAAAAAAATATTTCTTTTGCTTTATTATGAACAACTCTTCTCATCCTGTTTTGAAAAAGTCTTTCCCTTTTTTTTTTTTGTTTTTTTTAGTGCACAGATTTTTTTTTATCGCTACTTATACACCTACTTTTTATTAAGAAATAAAAGTGATTTTTTGAGGCAAAAACTACTATTCAAGAAACAATTGTTTTATGGTAGCTATAGCTCCACTTATGTTGAAAAAAAAAATTTGCTTAACTGTCAGTCAGTCTTATTGCACTCCTGCAGCGTGCACAGAAACATAACTGCATCCTACTGCGTACGTATGCTATACAAACTGACATACTGGAACGTTTTCCAGCAACAAAATAATTGACATTTGTATCAGGCTGTGGCCGCAAAGGAAGAGAATAGCTCATTTCCATTGCAACTGCTGAAGATGGCAACGTCAAGTGTTTTTGAGTAACTAGATACATGTGACTTCAGAGGAGAAGCCATGAGTATGTCTGGCTTCTAAATACTGTAACTTATCAATAAACCTGTTACTTGATTTCAGAGTTCTGAGCATTGATGTGATGTGTGGGAGGGTTGTGGGTTCACATCAAGATTTACGACAAATCTGGTTTTCTGAGAGATTGGTTAAAGTGGCTCTTGGGTTTCAAATTTGGTATTTCTTAAGTCCACCCCGATGCTTTTTAAGTAAGACAGAGGACTTGTTAATAGCTGGCCAGACAAAGATACCAGTTTTCATCTAAACCCAAATCTTTTAGGAATGTTTCACATTATCATATACTTAACAAATAGAATTATTTTTAATTCTTCAAATGTTCAAGAAGCTGATCTTGGGTCAGTTTTACGCTCCTGTGCGTAGTCATTGAGAAAGGCAGAAGCGCGAGAACATTTTCATCATAAAGTTCTGCCCTTGCTTCCCTTTTTATAATGGCTCTGCTGTTCTGTAGTTTTGAACACGACTTCCTTGTTTTAAGTAAGAAATTGCTCAAAATTTCTGCTCGGAGAAGGCTCCCTGTTACAAATATAATGATGAGAACACCGTTAATTAACTGACACCAAATTCTGTTAGATTAGTTATTACAATATTGTGACTGCTGATAACCTGTTAGTCTGATGAGAGTCTATGGTGGTTAATAAACAGACTAAAACTAGGAATGAAATATGGTATATGATAATCTGCTTGTAAACCCCTGGGTACTTCTGGAAGCTAATACTAGACTTTTAATTGGTTTAGAAAGTTAAGTAAATCTTTTATCTGATAAATACTTGCTTCCACCTAGGAGTGCTGGCAAGTTTTAAAATAAGCTGACAATTTCATGCATGTTAATAGTTGATCTACAGATGTGTGAATTTTTGGTGGTTAGCTTTGCTTTAAAGATGTGGTGAGGGCTTCGGTGAGTTCTTTTATTCTGAGGGTGGATTAATTTGGGTTAACACACAGTGATATAAAACTCCTGGGTTTCTAGATAGCAGGTTTATAACATTTGGTTTCTAAATAGTGATCCTTCATAAAGCACTAGACATTTTAAAATAAGCTGTTGAAGATACAATTAAATACATGCAAAGGTTGCCCTCTAGAGGACATTCTGCAATTTATCTTTTTTTAATGTATGGTTGTGGGAAGGAGGGTTATTTATTCCTCCTGATCACACCTTAATTTTCTGTTTTCACACTGTGTATGTTCTAGAAATCCCAGAAAAAAAAAAAGGGTACCAAAATATCCTGTGCTCTGTTGGCTATCACTTGATCTATCTCCACACATCCCATTTTTGCTTTGTATCCTGTAGACCGGTAAATTTAAAACTGCACAGAAACTAGAAGAACAGCTGGACTGTATCTGTCTGTATTACAACAAGACCTATATGCTTAACCTGGTTAATTGCCACCCCATGATTAAGTGGCCAAGAGGTTCACTTAAAGGCCTATTCCACCACCTTCACTACTTTCATTCCTGTGAAACTTCACTATATTTGCATTGTAGCATAAAATTGTTTCTCTTGTTTTGCTATGCTACCTGTAAACTTGACTCATACCTTGGTGTCCAGCACAGTTTTACCTGGCGTTTATTGATGCTTTCCATTTATCAGAGCTATTGTAGAACAGCTGATGACAAAAATAAGACAGACATGATTGTCAGGTATGGAAAATCAGGAGGAAAACAGGTAAATATAGCAAGATTTTATTAAATATAACTTCCAGTTCACAAACATCAACTGTACTATTGAAGTTCTAAGAAAGTTTGCTGGCAACACAGGCAGAAAAGGTTCAGTCAACTAAGCATCCTTTCAGTCTTAGCTGCTACTCCGTCTTGCTTGCTACTGCCTCTTGGGACATGTAAAATCACTAGAACTAGAAAGATAAAAGAAGCTTTCCTGACTCATCAGTTTCTTGCTGTGGATCTGAACACAGTATCCCAAAGTAACTTCTAGTTTCATTGAACAATCATGAAGAACAAATTCTGACAAACTTTCAATTTTTTTATTCACTCTGCAAATGTCACTGCATATGTATTTCATCTGTGGGGGGATAGAACAGTTTACCAAATGAGGAAACTGCACGTGTGTAAGCCCATCTTTAGCATCTGAGATGATTCTAGAAAGTGCCTAAACATAGGAAAAATCATCGTTTGCCGTGTCTCTCTGTGGGGATGCTGTCTACCATGTCACATACTGCTATTACACTCTAGTGCTCCATTTCATCTTACAAGTTCTCTTCTGAAGGTTTACAGCAGTGCTTTGTTACGGTATTTTTTTCTCCAGTCATACTTTTTATCCTACTTGATCATGCAGTAAAGCCAAAATCTTCTTTGTTGTTTGCTCAGTTTGTCCCTTGCCATAGGTAATAAAACTAGAGTTACATAATGATTGTTTTTAAACAGGATCAGGAAGAAAATGTTCCTGGCAGGGCAAAAAGCTTGTTTAAATATCTCCATAGTCTAGTAATTTTGGCAAGACAAGTCATGGTTAAAAGGCTTCATAGTCAGTTGGAGTCAGTCAGTCCCTTTCGGTGTCCTGATGAGTACATGCATGTACTAGTGTACCCCAACTTCTTCCTTTCTAGTTGCCTGATTTTATAACAGTAACAATTCAAGAAACATTAAAAAACTCCCACATTATGTCATAAAGTGTACTGCAGAATTAATCTGACAGTAATCATATTGTATGTAAATAAGTTAATTTATTTTTTGGTTTCAGGGTGGGGAAAATAGGGAAGGGAAACTGTGTGGTAACTTGAAGGATTCTTGCATTGTTTAATTCCGTGTAAACAGATTTCCTAACAAATCATGGTGAAATTTTAACTGTGATTTGGTTTTAATAAACCTTGAACTTTTAGACTCATTTTACACTGAAGGAGTAGAAGGTTCATATATGAAACCTATCGTAGAATGATTTTGTTAAACAGCTAAATATCAATCTCACGTGAGTTGCACATCACTTTCCTTTTTATTCAGTGCAAGTAATAGGTTCTACATTTTAGAAGGTACATTTTTAATTCAGGCAATATAAAACTCTGCTATGATTATCTTGACTATAAAAGCTACGTCTGTGTTCAGCAGAACTGATTCTCTAAATCTGAGTTAATGTTCTTCATCTAGAGACGGGGTGGTTCACAATTTAGTCAAGCTATTACATTCCAATTTTACCTGTTGCTGATAAAATCAATTGCTGCTGACAGCTTGATGTCATATACAGTCAAAGCCACTGCCCAGCTTTTAAGAGCCATTTCAGCATTGCTCCATAAAACCAAAAGCTGTTTGGCCTGAATATGAACTTGCATCTTTAAAACTGTCCATACTAACTGGTATATTGAATGTAAGATGTAATCTATATAGGTACTTCATTAGAAAAATTAAGCATAAAACTGAATGTTGCCACATTCAGCAGCTTTAGTTATATATTTTGAGTTCTTCTTCTACACACTGTGAGAAAAGGTTAACCACTTGGTTAGTATCAAGACATCCATTTTGCAGGATTGATTCCATTTCACTTATCTTCCGTTTCTCCAACTCCTGTATCTCTTTCAGCATCTCTTTACCTCGGCCCTGCAAAAAGAAACACCTCTATTTCACTAAAAACTATACAGAGTAGGTAGTGTTCACCCTAACAAAAGTGTGTTCTACTCTCCCTGTTTTAACCTCTTAATAGTTTCTAGGGTACAAACTGGAGTTGGTAGAAAGCACCACGACAGATTTTCTTGGGTATCTGGTATCTTTCCTGATATCTAGCACTCACTTCATCTCCCTGCATCCTTGTCTGATGGATTAAAAACAAAATTAAAGCTGCTTTAGATATTTATGCTACCAAAACTGAAGCGAGCATATGTCTTCTTTTTTTGAACATGCGTCTGTAAAGAGGAGAGATGCTACTGTTAAAAGTAAGTGATGACCTCCCTGCTTCGCCTTCGTGTCCACCTAGCTTTGTGATCCTGTTCCCTTTCCTGTCCATACAAGGAGTGATAAAAGGCATGCCAACCCTTACTGCCCGAGACCAGGGTCCTGAAGAGTTTTAAGTACACTTAGCAAGAGCTGTGTATTTGCCTGTGGCCCCTCAAGCATTTCCCCATTATCTGACTGGTGCAGGGGTGTGTGTGGCCCCCTGCTCTGCGAGATGAGCAGTGCAGATACTTGTCTGGGGCTAGGCCTGGGCGTACAGCAAAGCGCTAGCTGAAATCTTTAGTGTTTGAAACATATGCCTGCCACATGCCAAGGCGATGGGCTGCTGGTGCACTACACTGTTCTTTGCAGTCCATCAAAGGGCATTAAATGGTATCACATTAACAAAACGTGAGCAAGGAGCTTATATAAACCACCTGCTTGCATTGAAATCTAATTTAATCAACGTACCTTGATAGTTTCCATAACTACAGCAGCACTTTCATGTTTTTTATAGAGCTCATGTCTTCGATCTGGCTTATTCTGAAAACGTGGTTGCTTCTTAACTGGATCATCATTACCAAATGTAGGGGAGCTAGTTTTTAATAACTGAGTAATATTAGGCACAAAAATGAAGGGCTTGAACACAGACCTAGAAAGAGAAAATTTTGAAAAGTCTTAATAACAAAAATGTTTAAAAATCCTCCTGACTGATGTTTTAAGTCATTGCCATAGCAGTGTTTCATTAGGTGGGTTGGTAGATAGCATTAATGTACATAATGTACATCATGGTCCTCCTATTTTTTGATTCTGCTTTTTCAAGGGGAGGAAAAAAAAAATCAAAGAAAAATATAATGAGACAAATTGCAGCACTTTTTCATTTAGATATTTGCAACTTTTTGTCCTCATTATTTACTGCTACATCACCTTGCAGGATCTGGAGTTCCAGTGAAGAAGTGAATACAGGGCAGATGAGTTTGCTGAGGCAACACAGACACCATGCTTCCAGTTGTCATAAATCCACCTTCCATATTAATGCCACTCTCTTTGTCACGAAGAATTTCCATCATTACTTCAGATGTGATAGATCCTATTTAAGATACAATTATTTACACACAGTGCTACTTATAATACCAGCTAAAGGGCAAGTTCTCTCCAACTGTCTGCTTGTTCCTTTAATAGGTAATGCAAATTTTAGTTTGACAGAAAAAAAAAAAATTATGCTACCAGCATGCCTTCATATGTAACACTTAATAATACTGTTGTTTTCCCCAAAGTATTTATTTCAAAGAGTAGGTGATAATGAGCTATAACATTTCTGACTTTGAAAAGAAAGAGGGCAACACATGATGTTTCCCAAAATACATATGGCTACCAAATGGTTGTTCACACAGTATTTTTTTAGATGAAAATTAGTAGCTTGGATTAAAGGCTGAACTTTATGAGCGCTGTGTGGAAGTTAAGATCAATCACTGTAATAGTTACTGGTATTTGTACACAGTTTAATACCATTATGTTGTTTTGGAAATGTAAAAATGAACTATGCGTGGATTTTGTGTCTACCTTTGAAAATGACACACCAAGACTGTCACTTGGGCCCCAAGCTGACGAGTGAAAGGATGCGCTGGAGTATGTTCTGACATGTTCTATACGCAGAATCAATCAAAACTACAACAGTACATCCATTTGTAAAGAAGTCTTAACTACCTATCTCAAGTATAGTACCAAATGTCTCTGAAAATAATTCTTTCTTCCTGGGTGAAACAAAACCCTTTGCACATGGGCCTTCGCCTCTAATGTTCAACTGAAACTGCTGTTCGTGCATAGCGTACACTGAAGCAGTTATTTCTCTACCGAAATTTGGTGTACCAGTTGAGTGTATGTTTACGGCAGAAAAACATTAGTTTATGCACGTCCTTTTTTTTTTACTTGAAGGTATCATCTGCCATTTGAGCTTTCTGCATTTCCCTTAGTGAAGTTCTAGCTGCATAAAGGTTCTTTTTAAACTGTTTTGCTGTTTCCTTTTAAATTAATCACTCTGCTACTAAATTCCGTGTCTCCAATATTGTTTTTTTATATGCGATTCAAATTGCCTTTAGACGGGCATAGAGCACATCATTTCAGCAAGGAAACACTCTTATGGGTCCCCACATTTGCCTTGGAAAGGCAGAGAACTGAAGAAATTCGCAAGCTTGATGAATCGAAGAAATGAAAAGAAACAACAGGCAGTTTGTCAACTGCAAGTTGGCAATTTGTGCAGCAGGAAGGAAGGTATTGCGTATTTTCCACTAGACTTTTTTATTATTTTGTATTCCTGAAATATGTTCCTTATTTTTTGAAACACAAATAACATTTATCTAAAAACGGTCTTCAGATGGTAGGCTGTCTGAAAACACGGCAATGCCACTCGTCACTGAGCTGAAAAGCAAAATCACTGAACAGAATTTGTTCTGTTCTCACTCAAACCAGGACACCACTGAGTGAGAAAGCTGGGAAGGGTAGATTAAGAAATCAGTGGGTTTACTGATGCTGTAAACCAAATAGCTTTTAGTTAGGGCACCTATTTAGAATAAATCTAAACAAACTGAAACTGTATGAAGCTGATAACCTGAACACCTAGTGTGATTTTTGAAATGGCTCTGGTAAATGCCTGAAAATGGGGATTTAGAATGAAAATACTGATAGAACCTCAGCATTGTTATAATGCAAGTAAATACAGGTATTATGAAAATGCTTTCAGTATTCAGAACCTGCAATTCCCAAAATGAAAGCAGGATTTACACGATCACTAGAGCAGGGTAGCAAAAGGTAATTCATTCCTATGCATTAACTAAATGGTAAACCTGGGCTGGCAGAGCTCAGCCAAATAAAAAAACATAGGGCTGCAATGTAATTTTGGCTCAGATTAATTACTTCAAATGAGCATATGAATACAGATACAGCAAAAACCTGCCAGGTGGATGCAGCTAGAGAAGAACTAGTAGCTTCTTTCTGTAGAGGTCTAAAAAATAAGTTGTTGGTGATTAGGAGCAGCTGCTAAGAGTACAGAAAATTATTTTGTTCTGCGCTCAGTATGTTTTATTACACTACACAAGATTAGAGGAGCAGTTCTAGAGAAACTACAAAGATTTAAAAAATCTCAAAAAGTAAATGCAAGATACGTATCTGAATGTTGTGCTGTTGTTGTAGGCCTGTATGAATGGTAACAGACTGGAGTTGTTCATCAGGTTCTGTTTGTGACTGCAAACCACTTGGGAGTCTGTTTTAGCCTCTGTTTATTTTTTATTAAGAGGTAATCATATAAACCCTATCAAAATGTTTCAGAGCAGGTCTTGCGGAGTATTTAACGGTATGATCATAATATGACCTCTCTATATGTTTTTGCTGTAGTTGTGTATTTGATATTTGAGCTTTGTTTTAATTTTTCCTTATCAACAAATTGGCAAAAATAGATTTCAAGTTCAATCTTTCTCCTTTAGGCATAAAGTTATTCTTGTAAAGTTCCAGTTCACCAAATCATGCAAATGATTGCTCTCATCAGATGTCTAATCATTTATGACTTACATTAATGTAGCTCACTAAATGCTCTGCAAATCTTAAATATTTATAAAAAGTGATACCTTTGTGTTTGTTCAGAAGTTTATAGCCCTCACAGTATCGGCCTCTGGACGTGGTCATTCTGGCAGTATTTACATAAGAGTATGTGGCAGCAAAATCAAATTCCTTTTCCCCATCCCACCAGCCCTTGCTTTTGGCATACTCCTTCAGTTCTGGGTGTTCTCTGTCAATCTTGGTTGTGATAGAGAGCTGGTTGGAGATATTCCGTACACCCCCTGTTGGTAAGATGAGGAAAGAATCATTTTAATACATTAAATGTTTTTTCTTGGTATTTTGTTTACAATTAGCTTACTAAAGCAGACTGTGCAAGGAAGAGTTTGCTACAAGTTCTGAGTTCTGTGATTCATTTTCAGCACTCTGTCCCTGGCTATGTGCATCCTTCTGATTGAAATTCCACTGCCGCTCACTTCCAACTCATTCTACTTCTATTGCCCACATCATATTTCAGGTTCTGTCATGATTATTCCCTTCTCTGCATTCTTTTTCTTAGATCTCCAAAGACATAGCTTGTTCTTGTAAGGCCACTGGAAGAATCAGCCACTTACATGGTTCATCCTGTCATTGTTACCCTGTCACCAAATTAAATTGTCATTGATTGCCACCATCCTTAAGACCATAGGTACTGCTGTCATTCTCATGTTGACCTTTTTGCTGTCCCTTAATTTCCAAGTACAGAAGTGGTCATCTGTGACTCAACTCCTCTGTGAAACTTCTAGCCACTCCACACTGATGCCCCTGGAAGCAACTCCTGCTGTTTACAGGCACGTGTACAGATCTGGGGGCTACTTTGATGCATTAATGAAATGGCAAAAGAAAAGTGGAGAACAGCTAATTGTCATTGCATTCAAAATGTTTACAACGTAGCGCGCCATCCATACCTTCTACTTTTTCCGCTGCCCAGTATTTTCCTGATGTCTCCAGCACCCACGCTTCCTTTCTGTCGGCTATCAGAAAACTGTTGTGGTACGTAAATGCCATGTGGCTCTCCATACAGTTTCCTCCCTGTCCATATTTTTCTAGCAAGTCAACTATGACAGTAACAGCCTTTTCAGCTGTGTCTGCTCTCTCGAGTCCAAGCCTAAAACAAAAGGAAGATGTTAATTTTGGAACAATAAACTTTACATACAACTATTCAGCCTGAGTATTCAATTTAACTTGGAATGATAATTTATATGTAACTGTCCTGGCTTCACTAGAACAGCATCATAGGCCTGCCATGGTCTGCAGGCCATTGGCAAGGGAGTGCCAGGGGAGCTGCCCTGAGCTGGCTCACAGGTATATCCCAGCACAAAAATGTCACTCTCAATATAGAGGGGAAAGTTTGCTGAGGAGGGAGGGAGTTTTCTGACCCTGATCCTGAGGACCAACTTCCTGTTTACTGGGACCACTGTACAATTGCTGGGCTGAGTATAACTTTTTTTACTTTATACTGCTATTAGTACTAGTTTGGCTGTTTCATTGAATCCATTTTTATTTTAACCCGTGGGGCCCCTCTCCTTTCCCTGATCCCCCCCGGGAAGGGGTCATCAGGTGACAGCAATTTCTCCAGTTTAGCCCTGGATATGGACTAAATGTAGACAGTACCTGATGCTTGTATGATCTGGTAAGAGAACGGACCAAGTCACTTACAGGGCTTGTTTGAAGTGGGGCCTCCATGTCCTTGACATGGGGAAAAACAACCAAATGGAAATACAGAAAGGCTCCTAGGAAACACCTGCAAGTCCTCTGTGGGTACTGGACTGGGGGAAAAATAGTACCAAGAAGAATTAACTGATGGCTGTAGCTTGAGTGTTATACCAGCACCCAGTAAGGTAGGCACAAGCAGTTGTCATTATTTACATGGAGATGCGTAGCTAAGACTGAAACCTAAAAATATTAAGTGTGTAAAAGTTGGAGGAAATAAAAAATGAGAAAAGACTCCAGAAGACCCAATGTTAGCTCCTGAAGTCCACCTGTGCTCTTCTTAAGAGTCTTGTTTCAGTTTAGTATAAACCTTGTAGAGAGAAAACTGTTCGATGATCTCATTGACAGATTCTGTTCTAGCACCTGATACCTCACCCAGGCTCCCAGCTCCTGGCAGAGATCTAATTCCTGTGCCAAGAAATACTTTTAACCATGACCAGAGCAGCAAAAAGGACACAAGTGTCTTCTGAAAGCGAGAGCATGTATTTCCCCATATAACTAAACCCCAAATTAATGAATGCTTCAAAATTCAGTACCATTTACTGAACTAGCCCGTGCAAACCTTACGAGGTCCATGCCCAAGAGAGCTTCATCGTCGCAGACCTCCTCTCTGCCCCACACTGCTTCGTTCCCAATGCACACGCCGTGCTCGTTGGCCCCCATCTCAGCCCCCCAGAGCCATGAGGGGCGGCTCAGGACCACGGCGTGGGTCTTTTCCACCTGCTCAACGGTGATGTAGGTGCACTGCAAGAAGTCAAGAGCACGCACGAAATTATCTTTCACGCCACTGCTTTGGCGAACATCTTCCCTCGATTAATCGGCCAAATCGCGGGCTAAAAATACACAGAAATCGGGATTAAAGGGTTTCGGATTTTTTTTTTCCGTCTCCCTGCTGGATTTTCTCCTTCCCGGAAGGCGAGGCGCTCACCATGTCTGCTTTCCTGCCGCTTGGATTCAATTGGCCCTCTATGCCAACTGCACAATGAAGCTAATGCGAAGGGATCGGAGCCAGGAACGACTTCCCAACAGTTTTCTTTTAAGCAGCCCATTAAACGTTAACCTGC
>JAAGNO010022571.1:2167-28640 GCA_033439905.1 Ceryle rudis
CCTCCCATCCTGTTGGTGGGGGAAGTGAAGAAGCAGCTGTCTGGTGCTTAGTTGCCAGCTGGGGTTAAACCATGACAGTTGGTGTATGTGATATACATACAAGGCTGGGTCCTTTCTTTCATTGCAAAAGACAGACATAACACTAATGACTTTGCTGGAACATCTCTGGAGGTACACCACAAACACGGATGCTGGCCCATTGCTGTGTTGCTAGTACAGTCCCCCTGTGCCAGGGCAGTCCCAGTAGTGCTCTGGTACTCTACAGCCAATTAGACTGAAAGGACAAGACCAGCCCAAATTTGTAGGATGAGAAATTCATGTATTCCAAGAACACATGAGAAGAACAGACTGTTTGTTCGCTTCAGTCTCTTCCTTAAAGCTGTGCTCCAGAATGTGGGAGCTGGAAAATTGCCTAAGGTGAAAGAAATCTGCGTCAGATAACAGCTGATGAACTCCTTGTTCAGGGACATGGGGCCAAAATCTGCAGGGACTTAGGCTGTGGAGTAAGTCATATGGAGTCAAATCCATGGATGGCAGAGTAGGGCTGGGAGCCTGGGCAGACATCATCTAGAGAAAGAGTGGCGGAAGCTGTTTTTCCTCACTTCTGTCTATAAGTGCCATGATAGGAAACAGAGGATTAGCAAGCAGACACATGCATTTCCTCTGGGCTCTTCAGGACTGAAGTCCTGCGTGAGGTGATGATGAGGGTGGGTCCCAGCTCACGGTACATCTTCCTCTCCTGCCTTTCATAAGCAGGCTCACCAAGACAGTCCTACAGTTCTGCACTGCATCTGACCTCTTCTCTGAGAGAGGCAAAAGCTCACCTTGAGATTTCCTTAGGCCAGTTTGGGATGTTACAGGCTGAGATCCAAACATCCCTGCAACTATATCTGCTAACTTCCCTGCAGTTCCTTCAGCTCTTGCTTCCATGTTTTGTACAGGCTCTACCTGGGCAATGGTATGGTAGAGCATCCTCAGCTCCTTGTTATAGTCAAAGGACCATGGTCTCAGCTGGCACCTACCACTGAGCATCTATGTATTGAAAACTGTGTGCCACAAAATATGGGTTTAATAGACTAAGGTGTGCTTCATCTTAGCTGTACTACTCTGGGGAACACTTTATACAGCCCTACATATCACCTACACCAACATATTTGGTGTCTTGGCCTCATGTCTTCCTTATTCCATTCCTGTTTCTGTTGCTTCTTCTCATTGTACCATTCAAGAATGAGTTCCAAGAAAAAATATTTAAGCATAATCTTTGTCTCCCTCTCCCCTGTACCAGCCACTAGGACTGGTCCTAGTCTTGTGGCTCAGGCTTGCACCTTTTACACTCATTTTCTCAAATTTTGACAAATCTTTGCATTAAAATTCTGAAAAATAAAATTCAATCAGACAAAGAAGATACTGAATCCTGATTCCATCTTCTTTAATCCCAGTGTGTAGCACATTGCTATGCAAGCACACATACATAGCTTGTGTAGCATGAAGTCGGTGAAATGTCAATTTAACAAGCCTCTGTAAGAGAATTCTTCCCTTATACTAATTAATAATGAAGATTAATGGAAGAATCACAGCATAACTCCAAAACTTCTAGGAACTGGACTCTGTCCCAATTCTTCTGTAATTTAAGCACTTGTTCAACTTTCAGAAGAAGTAGCCCTGTTTTACTTGGTGAAACTACTCTTGGGCTTTGGATTTAAAACATTCACATTAAAACTAGAAACTGAATCCCTGGCATCAAAATAGCTGTTTATAACACGCTATCAATAAAGACAGGCTGGGTTTGAAGCTTTATTCTGTATGTTTGTTTAAATTTGTTTGTTTCAACTGACCTTCAAACAAAATTATATACAATTCCACTGGAAGAAGTAAAAGTCTGCACCAATTTAATAAATTTAGCTCTCTATCAGACTGGAGAACTACTTGCTTTAACTATTGTAGGAGGAAGAAACACGTTTCAGCCCACCCTTCTCACACAGTTAATAACTTAGGATTTTACACAGGCAAAATGATTTAAGTCAATGAAAAATCAATGTTATATGTTATATATATAATTAAGGAAATAGAGATCTGCCTCCTCCATGGGCCCCAAAACAACAGGAAACTGGCTCCTCGTGGCAGGTCACTACTGAGCCCTCTGACAGGAGGAGAGGGAGGCATGAAGAAATGTCCCGTTTTCCTCCAGATGAATCCATGATCAGACTGTCAGTGTCTGAGAGAATGATGCTTTCCCAGCTCTGTCTGCCCTGCATATAGAGGAGTCTCCTAACTCCCTTTCAGTAGCTGGAAACAAAAGCCTAATGGTGAGAAGGCAATTTATAACCTTTTGTCTAAGTGGATTTAAATCCACTTTGAGAGGTCTCAAAAGTTTCATGTTATTGGATTTAAATCTTTGGACATTAGTGGGAAGAAAACAGGTCTTCACTGCCTTGGGCAGGACATCAGAAAAAGTAGAGAATAGTTATTTTCCTTGTTAAAGAAACTTCCTGTTCATTTTTCAAGAGCAAATAATTGACTTAGATAAAAATTTCTGTTAAAAACCTCTCAATGCTTAATAAAAACTCAACCAAAAAAACAGAATATTTGCAATAAGTAACTGTTGAAAAATATTTAATTAAATGTTCTTAATGCTTCCACTTTGTGGGATTTCAAAATGGAATTTACATTTCCCAAGATTTTCTTAAAGTTCATAATGCTTTCTAGCTTGTTGCAAACACTTCTTTAAAATCTTTTGTTCACTGAAAGACCTCTTCTCTGTGAAATGCGGGTCAATATTAGGATTTCATTAAATGTTTTGGTTAAAATATTGTCAATGAAACAGACAGGAAGAAATTAAACTTCAAAAAAAGGTCACAAGGTAACCTGTTCTGTAAATAAAACACTTTTCCAAATTACTGTTTTTAACAGTAGCAATATCAGAAGACTTTTGTCCTTGTCTATTCACAAACAAATTTAAATTGTTTCTGCAATAGAACTATCTAAATTTAGGCTGGAAAACAGCAATCAGAAGGCTACATGAAATTAACTAAAACTGATTTTCATTGTAAGACTCAACTGAAATAGTTGTACTATTTATTATTTAAATAGTCCAAGAAGTCAGGAAAGATTTTCACAGTAATTGTACTGCTTTCTCTATTTTTCTTCCATTTTGCATGAAGACTACAACAGATTTTTAAAACACTGGCAGCAATAGCAGGGTTGCCATCAAATCAGTCAAGATACAAAGGGATCGTGCTCTGTTCTGGAAATGCAATGAATCTCTCTTCAACTCCCTACCGTGCAGACCTGACATGGAGGCTGGGTCTTGAATATTTGAGCAGTAGGGTGCTAAGTGTCACTATGCCTATACACACAACCTTACCACAAAATTGAACTCAAACTGTTTTGGGGAGAGACAGTAAAGCTTGTATCTAATATTGGCTGGTGGTCCCTATGATAATATTTCTGCAGTGATAAATGGTTGCTATTGGACTATGTGAGCCATTTAGTAGGAGACCACAGAAGTGTTTCTCAGCTGTGATTCTATTCAATTTTTATATCAAAATGAATAAAACCCACAATCAGATCAATCTGCAGCTACAGCACCTTTCCCCTGGGGCTCCAGCATAGTAAGAGCAGGGAGAGATGCTGTTTACTCCATGAGGTTACAGGTCATTTGAGATAAAGACATGTTCCCTAGCATGCTGATAGCCAACAGAAGGACAGATGCTATCACAGCTTCCTCCAGCAGCAGTGATACCTGCCTTAAAATTTTCTGCTTGGATTTATGCCATAAGCAAAGAAGAGCTATTTTCTGGGGACAAGTCAGTGCCTTCTAGACTAGGAACAGATGTCTTTCGCATGGGAGAGCAGACCTGCCACCATGACCTCCTGCATTTCCTTTGGCTCCAGGTTGGGAAGTCTGGTAGCCTGCACACCTGGAATGGCAGTGGCAAGTAGGATGTGTCATGCAACACTGTCCAGTTTGTACCTGCTTCATTTCAGAGTCTGTTGTGCTTCATCCTAATTGAACTCAAGTCTCCTTGTTACCCTTCACAAGCATTTTTAAGTTCTTGCCTTTTAAAGACAGAAACCTGATATTATTTCATAAGTGTGTATTTGTTTACTCATTTGGATGTTTTATTTTGAAATTTCAGATTCTTTCCCACTAACATTTAGTTAGTGGGAGCAGGTGCTTGTAATACAGGCAGAACATAAATGAAGAAATGCTTGTGAATATGACCCTTAGATTACATTGCTTGGTATAATTGTGTTTCGACTTATTTTTCCTGTCTGAAAACAAGGCTAATGTCCTGATTTTGCTCCGGTTAGGGGTTTGATGTTGATTTTACTAGGCACAGTATCAAGGTATGCTGTTATCTGTCATTCATTCACTGAATAGTAGGTCAAAACCTTTAAGTTCAGGTTTTCATTTTCTAGGTCAAAAAAAAATTGTTGCTCAAAGAATTTGGGTACCGAAGGACAACTGAGTTAAAGATTGTGACAGGTGAACCAGAAGAATGACTAAGTAGCCACAGACACAGATGTTAAGGTTTTGAATAACAGTTTGAAAACTATTCTTATGAAAAACCACTTCTGCGTATTGGTGTACTTGGTACAGTCTTCCAGACCCTGATGAAGGAATTGCAAGCCATGGCATTTGTTTTGACTTAAAGGTCTGTGCAGGGCATTTTACATCATATAGTGAAGAGCCTTATATCCTGAAAGGCACCTTCCATCCCTACTGGGAAGGTACAGAGAAGGAGTAATGGGAATATTAGTCCATAATATCATAGTGTCCATAGTGTCACCGCATGTCTGTCCTGGCAGTGTTGAGGTGAGTGAGCACACAGCAGGGAGAGATGGAGTTAGAGTTGTTCAAAATTCTGCTCCACTCTGTTGTTAATAGGATGCTACATACCTTTTTAGATTGGGATGCCAGTATATCATGCTGGCACCACCATCTTGAAGATAGCAGTGGAATTTCACATTTGACACCCCGAAGGGCTGTGTTCCAAGCTGTATGTATGGCTGCTGCTCATACTGCTGCTTTAAGCTGCAAGAGAAAATGGGAAGTTAAAACCTGACTTTAAGGTGTAACAAATGGAGACTTTCAGCAAAAGATGTGGTATAACAAAAAAGAGTCTTTGGTCTCATGCTAAAAGTGTGACTGTTATAAAGAATAGCTACATTTATTCCCGAAAGCTTTCTGTGTTTCAGACCCTCTGAGAACGAGTGTCTTAAAGTTGTATTTAGTTTAAAAGTTTTATCTCAGGATTAAATGAATCTCATGTACTGTCACTCCTAATGAAAGCAACTTTTTATTTTTCCTGATACAGGCAAATTGTAAGTCAGGCAGAATGTCCTTTTCTTTCATCTTACAACCTATGTTAATGAAAGATTACTTGCTGGAAGCTTTTTTTGATTTAAAAAGAAAAGAACATATTAAACCTCCGTTGTAGTTCACCCCCAGATGACAACCAGGCACTGCACAGCCTCCTGCTCTTTCCCCACCACCATGGCAAGACAGGTGAGAATATCAGGGAAAAAAAATGTACAATTCATGGATTGAGATAAAGACAGTTTAATAGGCTAGAAAAGGAAAATAATAATAATATAAGAATTAGAATATACAAAACAAGAGATGCACAATGCAATTGCTCACTACTTGCCGACCGATGGCCAGACAGTTCCTGAGCAGACACACTCAGACAGCTTTCCCCCCAGTTTATATACTGAGCATGTTGTCATATGGTATGGATTATCTCTTTGGCCAGTTTGGGTCAGATGTCCTGGCTGTGTTCCCCTCCCAACGTCTTGTGTGCCTCAAGCCTTCCCACTGGCTGGGCATGAGAAACTGAAAAATCCTTCAATTAGTATAAACACTACCTAGCAACAACTAAAAACATTAGTATGTTATCAACATAATTCTTATACTAAATCTAAACCACAATAGTATACCAGCTACTAGGAAGAAAATTAACTCTATCCCAACTGAAACCAACACAACCCTAAATGTTATGATTCCTGGAAAACAAATAAAGGTATCTCTTTATAGACTTTCAGGCCTCAGGCTACAAAAGTTATTTCTAATTTTTATTAAGCCTGCATGCATGGCAACACCCATGGCTGGGTTATAATAGTAAAAATGTAAACAGGAAAGTTGATCTGGCAAATGCTGTAGAATAGGGCTCATGCCCCACCTGTTCTTTCCTGCTAAGGAATTGCTTAATGTCTTTGCTAATGAAAGCACTTTGCTCCCGGGAAGGATTCTTTCTTTGCCATAACTAGCAACAAAATTTAATGCATTATTGATACCTTTTTATGTCTTTAGTGTCATGGGGAAAGAGAAATTGCAAACACTAAATTAGTGCAGTTAAAATAGATCTAATTCTTTATGCCATATAACAACAGATGATGCCCAGACTGCCCCCTTTAACTGCAAATATATTGGAAAGAAATACTGACAATAGTGGTATAAAGAAAAAAATTCACAGGCTCCAAACAGTTAAATGTTTTATTTTCTTGTCAGGTCTATATGGCAGCCTTTCAGTACCATACCTTTAAGAGCTCCCACTGACTGCAGCAGGAGCTTGACTGCCAGCAAGCCTCTGGACACCAGTGTGGAGAGGCTAAAATTCAGTGTCTTCATCCTGAACTACATTCAACCCCTAAAGACAGGTGTGATGTATCCAGCCCCTACAAATATTGGTTTTTACTTTTATGACTTCATTACATAATGTCAAGTTGAAATGTATTTCTTCCATCTTTTCCTTAGCTTATGGTACATTCTTTATCCTAACAGCATTTCTTAAAACAGAGTGGGTTTGTTCATGTTTCTCTGTACCTGGAGTACTATGGAAGGTGGGGTTAAATCTCAGAATAAGGAGGTGTCTTCCTTATACATTTGAAACAAGTAGATTGTGTATTTATTCCAAGTCCCTGTTATGACTCTTTCTGGCAAAAAAAGGTCAGGAGGTAGTACCACAGATTCCAACCTATATATTGCTATGTATAAACACTTGGACATGATGTCAATGTAGTCTGTAGTAGGTTATTTGAATACCAGGTCAGGGTTGTGTCTTCTAACTTCTACCTCTAAATGTAAGGTATATTGTTTACGTCAGTCCTCAGTTCCCACCAGAGGTTATCCCCATTGAAAACCGATGTCTAAGACAAATAGACAGATTCTCGTCACCAGAAATCTCTCTCTCACACACCTTTGACTATATTGGTAGTCTAGATACTAGACTGGACTAGATATCCCACTTTGAGGTAGGTGAGGTGGACCCCACAGTAAGTATCTTCAGTTGTGAGCGCCGAGAAGAGCAAGCATGAGACTCAAGCTGTGCAGAAGTTCAGCTGCACTGCCTTTGCAAAGGATTACCCTTAGATAGACATGTTTTACTAGAGAGGGACGGTGATTTCATATATCATTAAAATCAAATTCTGCCCACTTCTACCATCAATAGCACATGCCCAAGTAGAATATAAATAACTCTCCACGTGGGTTTGAATGCCTTGCACCCTCTTTAAACTCTCTGTATATATCAGAAAAAATTTGTCCATTAGTGCACAGGAGATAATCACACTTTTACATTTATAGAGTTGCAGGACAGCTGTAGTAAACTGGTTGGATTTTATTGTGAATGTATAAGCTAAAGTCTTCTAGAGAAATCCTGAACCGTACACTTGAGAATAACTATGTTAAAGGTCTACGTGTGAGGTTGCCTGCAAGACAAATTTGCGGTTCTAATTAAGGCTGCTGAAAACCAGAGTAATACTAAATAACACAAAGAAAGTTGGCTCCAGATGGTCTTAAAAGAAATTGGCAAAATAGTAGAGAACCCAGAGATTACTCCTGATGCAAAGAAACAAAATGTGCAGTACAACTGTAACTTCAACGTAGCAGGAAAAAAATTAAAGGAAGACATATCAAAAGATAAAAATGTTTGAAAAAAACAAGACCCATTAGTGTACCAGAGCCCACTACTGTCTGATATTCTAATTAAAAATCATTCCTTAACTTGCACACTTTCTTAAATTAACAAGTGTAGTATTTTTTTTCAATATAATAAAATTAGGAAAATGGGATAAAAATTTTTTAACCAATACAGTACAGTAACTGTCCTTACACTTTTGTCATTAACACTAGATGCAAATACAAATTGTAGTGATATTTAACTATAAAGTTTCAGGTATTTCCTTCTAAAGACAGTGGCTGATCTCTATCAGCTCTTGAAGGTGGAGTTCTCTTAAGATAACTATTTGCTTCTGAAGAGTTTCAGATGTAAATTAAAGGCTGACTGTGTTAGTGGAAGAATACTTCCAGCTTTTACATACAGTGGTTTCCAACACAGGGCTCAAGAGCTGTCTTTACAGAGGCAGTTGCTGTTATCTACATTTTATGAGTTTATCTACATTTATGAATAGGCAAGCAGGTATCAGGCAATTTTACCAAATCATACAGTGAAACTACAGCAAATCTAGTCCTGAAGTCCACATCTCCTGAGTTCTCCATCTGCACTGGATTTTAGATATGCTCACAAAACAGACTTGTTGCAAGACACAAACCTAGCTGACTTGAAAATGCTAATTTTGATGAAATGACAAAAATTTTTATTTGAAGGGAGAAGAAAAAGGAAAATGTTCAGCAATATTGAATCAAGGCATTCCAATATTTTCAGAATTTTGAGTTTCCTCCCTTTTATTTGAGTTTCTTTTTTATTTTCTTTTTATAGTATGGTTCAGTGTTCATACTGTTCATACTGTTCATATTGTTACAATTAAAAGAACAAAATTGAAATGAGATTTTTTGATTTTGAAATTTGAAAAAAATTCCTCTTTCATATTCTTCTCAGTTCTGAAATTTGAAGTTTGATTCCAAACCAGTACAAAACCAAAAATCAAAAGAGAAATCTCAACTCTTCCAAAAGCAGGTCTCTGGTTCCCACAGTACTCCATTTACCTATATTTTCTACCACACTCTCTAGAGATGCCTTTACTAGATATCAGCACAGGAAAATTAACCTTCAGCAGATCTACCTCTACTTCTGAAATGACTGTTTGCCTGAAGGAGATATCCCAAATGAGATCTATTTTGAAAAACATTCTCCCACTTAAAGCTGCTGATTTGCAGCATCAGAAGAGAGAAAACAAAACAAAAAAGGCGGACTGAATAAAGTGGTGGATTTTTTTCATAAGGCTTTCTGTTAATGAAATTAATTTCTGTTCTGGCTATGAGTTAGCAGCACCCTCAAACTTTGAACAGACATGTAAGAACTGATAATAAACAGAATAAGAGAATTTAAAAGGGAAAAAAAAGCTCAGAAGGAACACCTGGAGACTGTTTAGTCCAATCCTCCTGCTCAAGCAGGGTAAATTTCTGTGTGATCTGCTCTAGTTTTGTCCTGCTCTAGCAGGGGGCTTGGACTCGATGATCTTGAGAGGTCCCTTCCAACCCCTAACATTCTGTGATTCTATGAATTATCACAGGTTGTCCAGGACTCTGTCCAATCAGGTTTGTAGTGTCTCCCAGGATGGATACTTCACAGTGTCTCTGAAGCATGCATCAGGATGTTCCTCCTTATTTATCAAACCCTGCAGACATCAAGCTCTGCACATCAAAAGGAAGCTTAAATTTAAATACTCCAACAATTCATATGAATGTATAACAGAGAAACTGTTCTAAATATCTCAAAGTATTTCATCAGTCACCTCTAAGATGATTTATTTAGATTTTGGCAGATGTGACTATCTATTTTTAGCTTTTTATAAAAACTGTTTCAGGCTGTTCATAATTCTTTTCTGTGCTGTCATGTTTAGCTCTCCAGGACTGTGTCTGGGTTAACAAAATAAATAAATAAATAAAAGAAGCAGCAGCAGTAGCATTATTATTTTTGGAAACATGTATAAACCAGAAGGTAGGGTCAGCATTGTGGTACCAAACCTCAGAAATACACTTACAAGCAATTTTCCAGCAGATGATTAAAAACATGTTAATCAACAACATGTTGGATTTGACTGAATGCCATTTGGCTGCATATAAAATATTACTGAACAAGTTGAGTAAATTTAAGTTTATAAATATTTGTATATTCTTATGAGAACATGCAAAACCTTCACCTGCTATGAGTTTAGGTTAGCCTTGCTTGTTCAGCTTCTTAGAAACAAGCATCAAGATTAAGGATCAGTCATTCTCCTTTTTCTCACTTTCTTTTTTATTCTTTTTAGATATAAGTTCTCTTATTTCTCCTGCTCAACAGCTTTATGTCCTGAGCTGCACTGAAGAAATTTGCACCCGTTTAACTGTGGCAGAGTGACTAATAAACTTCACTAATGACTGTTTGGTTTACAACAGACCAATTTATACCTCATGGAAATGCTTTATCTCAGCTAAGAAATATTGAAGAAAATTAGGCTAGATTGAGTTAAATCAATGGAAATAGCTGCATTCAATCTAGTTTATATTGCTGAGTCAGAATTTGTGCCACTAGCAGGGGAATGGAACTTACTTTTTTGTTTTCCTAAATAAACAATCTGAATTACTGATTCATTAAGGGGATAAAAAGAAACCTGTACAAGTAGTTGTTTTTATTAGCCAATACTCTGTGTTAAAGCACTGCAAAATATGTACTCCATACCTCTGATATAAAAAACCATTATGTTTTTTCCTAGTGATAGCTCTATCTGAAGCTCACCATCTTAGTCTAAAACCTGGTGAAGATCAAGAACAAATAATTTATACTTTCTTGTAGTCTGACAACTATGTCATATGTAGCTATTATGTGACAAGTTACAGGTCAGAAAGATGTTAAAAATAAACCTCTTTGCTTCTAGGAGGATATACAGAAAGATAAACTAGGCCTCCAACAGGAAATCTTGTTCTCCAGCTAGTTAGAACAATTTAAGATGACACCAATGAATATTTTCTAGTTAACATCATAAATGTTTACATGGTCTTCTGTACCTGTATTTTCATTGAGGCTTTTGCTTACAGTTGTAGCGCTTTTTTTAAGGTATTCTCCCAGATCTCCAGCTTCCCTCATCTTTGTGCAGTTTTGGTGCAATCACAGCAGTTTTCTTTCAGAGGCACAAGCTTGGAAGCTCTGCTCAGAGGTGCTAGCTGCGCTCCCACTGGTGGGGGACATGAGGGCCCAAAGCAGTGAGCAGCACCACGGAAAGCTTCAACATGGAGTGATTTGTCTCAAGGGACTAGACAAAATCTAGTCCAAAGGGAAAACCCAAAAGCACCAGCAGTGTGGGTGTGAGGACTCATCACCAGCTGCTTCATTCCCCTGACTCATTCACAGTGTTGAACAGTTTGCTAATGTAGCCACATTCCCTGAAGGTTTCTCAGTAATTTAGACTTCCAGTCTAGGCATTCATGGTTCTGTGAATCCCACTCTTTTACTAGAAACCTCAGATTCATCATTTTTTTTAGATCTGGCAGGGAGGTGGTAGAACCACCTGTGGAGATTCCAAGGAGAGTTGTCAGGAACACACTACATATATGTCCCTGGCTGAACATGAGCTCACTGCGATATCTTATCAGTCCATCCAGGTCCTTGCCTGGCATAGCACTCGGTGATCTTGCACATAGATTGAACTGGATATAAGATTCTGTCTGCCTTTTTTCTATTTTGTCACTGATTAGTGCTCTTCCAAGGAGATGCTGAGAAGCAGCAAGACTGAGGAGGTGAATATTATCTTTAAAGTACTGTAAACAAGAAGTTATCCTGATTTCTTAGAGAGGCTAGGGACACGGATCTGTCACCTAATATAGACATAACTTCTGTTCCTGTACCTCATCAAAGGACCTTAGCAGAGAAGCCAGAATTATTGAAGCAGTGCATGGCTTATCTAGGAAAAAATTTGCTCACTCTGAATTCATGCAATGTTTTTTGTTCTGTCTGAAAGTTCTCAAAGTTTCTCTTTGATGTTCTTTGTAAAAATATTATCTGGAATCTTAAAACAAAAAGTGGTGGTATTAAGCTAAATATCACCTTGCCAAGGATACAATGTTGGGTTTTTTTTCAGAATTACTGATGTCTATAACATTCATTTCATTTTAAAATAACTACTGCCAAGCTTGGTGTCTGCAAAATACCCCTCCTGAGATCTGATGTTTGATCCCAGAAAAAAGGAGATTGCTATTTTCATTCCCAAATAGAAATGTATTCACATAAACATTAAAGTCACATTGCTGTTGACTGTATTGCAAGTGCCCATGGGTGTCCGCTTGACCCCAAAGATGACATCTAATGTAAAAGATTTCCAGATAACTGAAATGAGCTCCACCTGCCCATGTGCAGGATGAAAACAACAAAAATCCCACAATAACTATACTTTAACTTCAATAAAAACATAATTTAAAGTATCTTAACATGTTTATTTTGTTGTAAGGCCACAATAAAATAGAGAACATAGTTACCAGTAAATAGAAAAGAAAAGTTCATTATTTCAGTTACCAGTGTGAAAACCTAGACTTGCTCCTATAAAACCAGTGGAAGTATTTCATTTTCCAGTGCTGCAGATGGGATCAGAACTGGGATCAAAGATTGAAAGCATCTTTTAAACATCAGAAACAGCAAACCCAGGAATTATAACTTTTAGCCTGCTTTCCTAAGGAGAGAGGAGGCTTCCAGAAACATGATCTCTGCCTACCTGGCTGTCCCAGTACCCTAGAGGCCACTGATCCTTTTTAAGTAGATACAACAAAGCAGTTTTAATTTCAAAGATGCTGTGTCCCTGTGTGTTCTCCTCAAATCAGATGAGGGAGAGAGACTACTACTGCCTGTATGGACCAAGGCCTGGGATGAGCACCTCTTTGGCATGCCACATCCACCTGGAAGCTTGGGTGCAAGCAGCAAGTCTGTGAGCAAATGTGGCACGGCCAGCTCTGGTGAGATGTCCCCACCACACCAAGCAGATCCTATCCTTGCTATTCCACTCAGACAGCTAGAGGTACTTCAGGCAATGTGCAGACAGTTCTGCTAGTAGATAGATAGCTTCCTCTGTGGCTTCTAATAGATATATTTCTGTTCTACATTTCACTGTCTCCGACTCATGCAAGAATGGAAATTAGTTTATTTCCCAAGCCAGACACCAGAGGTTTATAACTTAGGAGCAGAGTACAGGATTACGTGCTTTATATGACTTAATTTAGGCAATTTTCCACTAGGCTGTAGCCAACAATTGCTTAACCAAACTACTTTTTGTATTTAACAGGTTTTCTTCTGGGATTTTTTTCAGTCTGAAGAACTGATGTCCTTTTTCAGTCTGGGTTCAGTTACTGCCCTTATCATAGTGTTCATCGCCCTGGCTGGCCTCTTGTGTTCCTGCTTGGTGAGGAGCTAATCATCCCATTCTCATGCTTGCTTCTCCTCCTGGGGGCTGCTGTCCTGGGCCAACTGCCCAGGTGCTCAGGCAGCTAGAAGGGATGGATGGGAGCAGCCTGAGGTGGGATAATGCTGCAGAGGAAACCGACTCCTCAACCCATGTGAGGGATTTGGGATAAAACCAGGATCTTTTGCAACTTTGGATGAGTTTTAGTGTGCCAGGTTCATGCAAGCAGTGCTGCCTTCAGTTTCAAACAAAACTAATTTGAGTACGTTTGGATGTATTCTTTTTTTTTTTCTCTCTGAACTGTCTGCAAGACCTTGCTTTTTGTTCTAGCTGGGCTATAGGGTAGGTCTGTCATATCAGACTTACGGGAGGTCAAATGTCCCTGTGCATCTCACTGACCTGCCTGATGTTAGTCTCCAGTGGTTTTGCTCCTGTCAGAAAGGACCAGGACTTCTACTTGAAAGACTGAAATCTCATCACAAACAAAATTTCTGAGAGTTTAGCAGATGCCATAAACCCCTGCCTGCTTTACTCAGGTGGGTGGAAACATTTTTTTTAACACCTCTAGTACTGTGAGGAATGAAAACAGGGGGCTCCAAGCAACCTGATGTAGTTGAAGATTTTCCTTCTCATTGCAAGGGGTTTGGACTTAGATGACCTCGAACAGTCCTTTCCAACACAAACTATTCTATGCTATGGTCCAATTTCATACAAGCAGAAATATGAGCTATTTCAAACCTTACCCTTTTTATATATGGCCCTCATATTAGGTGGGTATTTGTCCTTTGTATTTAAGATGTAGTATTGAATTTCTGCTTCTGCTATCACAAGATTCCTGTCAACAAGTGTCTTTTGGCATGCTACGGCAACTATACATTTATCGGTCAAATCTGTTTCCAGTTGAGAGAAAAAATAGATTTTGCTTGAGAGCTTCAGAGTATTTTAAATAACAGGGCGATTCCCTAGAATATACAGATGAGCAATTACCAACTTTAAATCACATACTGTATATTACTGCTTCCATGAATAATGTATATGCCAACCAGAACTATAAAACAAAACAGTGCTACATCACAATCTGACCCAGGTGGCCTAAAGATCCTGGGATCCTTGGGAGAAGGGGAAAAACAGCAACAGTCCTCACTCAGATGCCCATCATAGAGCAAAATGTCGATAGCAAGAGGAGATCCTCATCATGTGATATGAGATGTCTGCAGTAGTGAAGAGGTCTGAGTTAGTGCTAGTAACCACACTGCTTTTTATAATGACTGAAAATAAACAGGCAATTTCAGGGTGCAATTTCTCTGGTCAGTTTTATGTTTACTTTATGATGAAATGGTGCAATGAATCATGTCTACTCGCTCTGAAAATGTACTTCTGTCAGCTGCTGTGGGAGAAAGCTCTGGCAAAAGGGTTTACACTGCTTTTCCAGACGCGCTTTTTTTTTCCCCTAAACTGCTCAGTGTCCCTTAACTTCTCTCAGGCTTCAGGGAAATATCCTAGAACCAGTGGGTCAGGATTTGATCTTTCCAATGAAGAACAAGAGGGTGAGAAACACTGCAGATTCCATGCAGGCAAAGCTGTCAGCTGCACAGGCTGTTTACCAGCCCTTTGTCCTACACTTCAAACGTTTACTATTTCCCACAGACTGTCTTAAAACAAACAGAAGAATAATTGCCTGAGGAGCTAAATGGCTTTTCAGTTGGTAAATACACAGTTCACAAAACCCAGGTCCTTTGTTGACCCATCACTACTGCTGCACTTGAGTGTGAGTCAGATCCTTAGCTGCTATAAACAGACTTGGCAACATGAATGTCCCTACTTCATGATCTGTATGGATATCACCATGTCATGGTCTGCATAGATGTCCCCATATCACGATCTGACAGCAGTTCGGTCTTTCAGCAAGAACGGGTTAGCAAGTCCTGCACATAAGAATGATTTGGCACTAGAGCTTTTCACTGATGTAAAATTAAAATCCCTTCAAGCAAACTAACTTTTGCCTGTGAATGGAAAAGAGGCAAATGGTTTTCCAGAAACCAGTATTCACTGACATTTATATCATTCAGTGAGCTATTGTTTCCTGATGTAATTGCAGTAATGAGGAAAGGAAAAATATCTTTTTCTTGGTAGAGGGTTAGAGGACCCGATCAGGGAAAACACGGTCATAAAGAAAGTATTTTGCAATCAAGTAGCCAATTATGCCAAAATGGAAATAAAAATGATCAAATGACAGAATAATTAGAGCTGTAATAATTATAGGTGCTAGTAGAAATTCTGAAATGTGAAAATGTACGAAAACCTCAGTTTGTAACAGATTAGCATATTAAAAAAAGAATATTTCCATACAAACAATAGGTTGTTTTTGAACAGAAGGGAAAGTGTAGGCAACATGAAAGGTCAGAATTTTGCTACTGTCTCGAAGAAGCACTAGTATAAGACTGTAGGTATAAGTACTATTCTTCTGAGAACAAAGAAAAGGGGGCACCAAAAAGGACCAAAAGGGGTTGGATACACAAATCCAACATAAACTTCATATCACTGAGTGCCAAAGACTAGATTTAGAAGGGCAGCTGACTACATTTATGAACCTTAACTGCTGACCCTCTGGAAACTCCAAGCTACTCAACTTTACAATAAAGCATTACAAAGGAGTACATGAGTCCTCTGCAAATTGAAGATCCTATCACATCTTCCATGTTCTTACGTCTTTCTACTGCTCTTTCTTTGTTTTATTCACTTGTATTTCCACATTTCTCTCTCTGGACAGCCTCTCCAAGGAGCATGAACATACTGTGTGCTCCAGCTAAGGTACAATGTGAGGCACATTCAGTGAATTCAATCTGCAGAGGCTACCTAAGGCACCCAGCCTCAGGTGCTCCACAAAAATGCTGCAAGCATAAAGATGGGGGTACAACAACAGAGACACCTTCTGAAAAAAACTCAAGATACATAAAATCCCCAGGTCATATTTTAAAGTAATGACACAACTGCCCAGGAAAAAGCCAAAATCAGTCAATCTTGGACAAAAACAGTCAAAAAATCAAACTCCATCAAAAATTGAGATTTTCTATTGATGTTGAGGTGGTTTGGGTTTTTTTTGTTTGTTTGT
This sequence comes from Ceryle rudis, assembly GCA_033439905.1. Taxonomy (NCBI): domain Eukaryota; kingdom Metazoa; phylum Chordata; class Aves; order Coraciiformes; family Cerylidae; genus Ceryle; species Ceryle rudis. The sequence continues at coordinate 18,609 of JAAGNO010022571.1, forward strand.
TTAGGGTGACATTTCTACCTTTATATTGTTTACCTAGTTAAAGCAGTGCCATCTCCTGCATTTCCCTTTTCTGAACACACCCCATATGTGAATGGTAGGAGTGTTACCTGCTCAAGCCTTGACCAGTTGTTACTATTGACATATAACAACACTGCTGCCATTAGCAGGGCTGTCCCACATTATATATTCAGCCCATTAACAACAGACCAACACCACTTTAAAAGTTCAGGTGTTGTCGCAAGATCCATCAGTGTGACACTGTATGTGTTTGTCTTCTCAAACAGCTCCCGATGAGTGTAAATTTAGAGCACCGCCAGCCTGCCTTATCAGCTTGACACATAAAAGCTGGTATCAATTTAATTAACATTTGCACAGCACTGCTGCCGCAAGTCCCCTGAACACAGCAGTGATGGGAATCACGTGCAGACAGCAAATACCCAGATGTCAGAGGGAGCCCGCGCTTGCCTTTTCCTGGTATTTGCAGGGTGGTACTCACAGCCCCTGTGCTTTATGCATCCCTGTCCCTACTCCAGGTGCTCCCCTCGAGGCTGACAGCATTGGTGTGGGGGTGATGGCCTCTCCAGCCTCCTCCCAGTGACTGTGGGGATGTGCAGGGTACAGCTACAGATGGTGGGTCCTCTGCATCCACCTCAGTATGGGACCAAACACCAGCAGTGATGGTGGCAACAAAGTCACCACGAGACCAGAGAGCCACATCCCCTGGGAGAAACAGGGATGATAGTCTCATCACTGAGGAAGACCCCCACCTTTGAAGGAAATGTGTGTCAATATGGGGACACGTTTGCCATGCAGAGATAGTGTGTTGAGCCACAGGCATACTCATCCTACTGCCTCAGAAGCTGCTGCTGCCATCCAGCCTAGCCTCCTCCTGGGGCTCCAGCATCCTATGGGGACAACAGCTGGGCTAGGAGATGGATGCAGACAGGGACAGGGCTTTGGTAGGGATATGCCACAAATTAACATCTGATGCACTTCTGCTCAAGTTCTGGCCTAACTTGTAGCTCATCCCAAGGCGTGATGTGTGCTCGGTGTGGTGCCATTAGCTTAAAGCAAGAGTGTCAGCCGACTGGGCACATGGAGAGGAGAGGGAAGGGTCACTCTGTGGTCACTACATCCTGTAGCTGATGACTCCTGCAGCAGCATCTCCAACAGTTTTGCAAGTGACTATTTCTGCATGTTTGTTGTTGGGGTTTGTGACAGCTGAATTCCTGACAATTCAGGAATTCTGAATTGCTGAGGAGAAAACATTCAGCTGTCTCTATATAGGCAGGATTGCAAGCATGGCATTATGCATATATATAGCACATGAGTAAAATGATTTTCATTCTTTCATGTGCTTGACCCCATTTTAAAACCACAGTGAAACAAACAGTAAGTCACAGCAGGAAAAAGCTGTGACGTTAAAAATTAATTCAGGTATAGCACTTGCACTGTGACTAGTGATTTAATTCAGTGGAAGTATTACTGTAGGCACACATCACTCAGAGTCTGCTTTGTATTCCTCCAACTCAGAAGGGAAAAAACATTTCTGATGCTGATACTCTAAGAAACTGCAATGGCATGTTCTTGACTTTCTGCACTGTAAAGTTTCCTTGCCAGAGGGACTGCTTACAGTGGAGGCCTTTATGAGACTGGGGGACAAATGAAGAATAGGGACTGTGATTTTCAAGATTTCAAAATAGCTGAAAATCACTGGCATTATGGCAGTGGTTTTCAGCAGTCACCCTCCAAGGTGCAGTAAGTAGCACACAGAGAGAGCTGGAAACCACATCAGTGGTGTTTTCAATTACATAGCACGGTGAGGACTATGTGTGGTCATCTGGGAGAGACATTATGAGCTGGCAGTAGTCCACAGGCCAAACTAGTCTAGAAACCACTGATGTAATTTGTGGTATAGATAGTGGTTTTCTGCAGCCTTGAAACCTTTCAGAAAATAAATAACATTTTTTTTCATGGGTACACCTTACTTTGGAGCACATGTATATGGGTTATACACAGTAATAGCCCTTAAGGGAGTCATCACTCAAACATCAAGTGACTTTTGACACAGTAAACAAAGTTTTTATCCCCCAAAATTGGAAGTCTAACCAAGTATATATTCCTCATATTACACATATACTGATCTTTTTTACCTATGACATTTACTGGTAGCTGCTAAAAGAATACCAGCACAGCTATTACATACAGTATAGTAAGTGCATGTAAGGGAGGGATAGAAAGTTTTACTCCAGTTTTAGTAATCCCTTTCTTCTGTACTCTGAAAATTCACTGGCTTTGGAGAGATGTTTTAGTGAAATCTGCCATCAGCCTCAAATATGACACTGTTATGGCAGAATTGAGGTTTCAATCCATACTGCCAAGGTCCTTGCAATTTTGGATGTAGAAGTTTTCTTTTCTGTCTGCCTCTGATACACAAACAGAGGGAAAGATTTTTTTTAAAACCAATTACAAAGGGAAATATCGTTGTTTGACAGCTTGTCTGCAAATCCTTTGCAAATGCCAAAAGACCTTGTAATATCAAGGGAAATTTTATGTTATTCAGAATTTTATATAGAATAAAGTAAAAAGACTCTCTGCAGGGAAATGTTGCTAATTTACTTCAAACACGTACAGTTTTACTAAATGCAGGACATTTAGTATTTTCTGTCTTTCTTTTGTTTTTGTTATTTAATTTTAAATAGCTGTGAAAGCAGAGGCTACAGGAGATTTGAAAGCATTTGTCTTTTAAAATAAAAAAAAAAAAAATAGCTGCTAATATGTAGCTCTGTTGAAGGATTTCAGAGACACAGGCTTTAATTTCATTGCCTGGTTCCCAGAGGAGACTTAAATCCCTCTATTTTGTTTTTGGCTCTCTGGCTTGGGTAAGTGCAAGGCTCTTCAGTCTCCTTATGAAAGATAGTTAAGGGAGGATAACTGTAATGTCCTGGCACCCTTACCTGGGAATGGGATCAGCTTTAGACAGAGGTGGTTCAAATACCCATTTCTACCTACAAAGAAAATGCCCTACACACGAGAGGCTAGTTGAACGTAGGAGCTGCTGGGCAAGGACTGTGGGAGTTGTGAGCATGCAGGCAAGGGTACTTGGTGCAGAACCCAGGGCTTTTCATCAACTTAATTTAATCCTGTCCTTGAATATAAAAATAGAATCATTCCAGGATATAAAACTCCAGAACCAGGTACCCCCAAACCTAAATACAGCTTGTCAGTAATTTGTATTTTACCAGTCTTTCTCCTGTTTTGTGAATTCAATCTCCCTTACATTCAGTGACACACTTTAAAATAGGGCAGTGGCTTTTTATCTAAAAAAATACTTAGGATATGAGCCTGTGGAAATATCCTAGTGTTTACGCAATGCAGGATATTGTGCATAAAGCTATGTGTTCCTACAGACTCACTGTGCTTGCTAAAAGAGTTAGCAGGCCCTTGTTGTATAGGACGTTCATTTTTGATTTGAAAAGGACCACAAAGTGGGAAAGAACCAGTAGCAGTTTTCTTGTTAAAATCTCCACTCCTTTCATTTTCCAGTGTTGCTTCACCTGGCCCCCAGTGATACACACAATACAGACAGACCACCTCCATTAACCCCAGCATCAGCACTTCGATGAGACATGTTTGCATCCCTTGAAACCTAAAATGCTCCTTAGAGGCCATGGAGCAAGCATCCTGCACAATGTCAAAGCTGCTCTGTTCAGCCCCACAGGTCTGATGGGGAACTGAACTTCAATAGGAGCCTTTGCATGCCAACAAAATATCTTCAGAGCAAACATAATGGCACTCACCTCCACAAATATACATCCATCAAAACACAGATTGCAAGCTGTTGCTGCAAAACAAAAAGGCATTTTACAGGACTTGAAAGTACAAATTATGAAAGACCTGCTCTTCTTGGCTGTTAAATTCTTTGTGGGAAGTCATATGCATGTCCTCTGCATGGCACCACACTGAATGCAGGAACACCCAAGGCAAAGATAAGCCACAAGACTTCAGCTAACACGCAGATGCAGTTGATGTTGGTTATGTGTTTTTGTCAATCAGATTTTACAGGTGACTTCTCTGAAAGCTTTTCTGGACATTATGACACACACTAAGCATAATAGTTTGCTGTGGTGACCAGTATCTCTGGGCTAGCTGGTGCAGATGCTGTTTATACCTTCATAGTACAATTCAGAAGAAAATCCTTGGGACTTACTTTCTTGTGACTTATAGAAATATCACCCAATAATTTTTCTTTTTGCCTTTTGTCTGGAACACAAGATTTCTTTCTCTTCCCAAGTCATGGCCTCAAGGACTTGCCAGTTCCTGGGTTTGTGTCAGAAAAGCTACTGAGAAATGGTCAGGCTGAGCATGAGGTTTCATGGCCAGGTGCAGAAAAGGAACTGCCAGACCCCACCACAGCAGTAAGCTGCATGGCCTAGCAAAGGGTATATCCCCTCCTTTTCACTTGCTGCTGTTGTCTGACTCCTCTCAAGAAGAACAGCTATAAATGGTTATTTTGGCATTTTTCAAAAAGGAAATCATAGAAAGGAATATGCAAATCTCAACTTATTTTTAATGCCTTCTTTAATAAGTACTGAATGTTCTCAGCATTCCAGGGGAAGCAGAAGGAGTGGTATATGTATCCTATTTTTAGACCCTGAAACGTTTCTTCCGGTTCATCCAGTAATGTGTTACAGTTTTCCAAATGGCAGAACAACCATTGAACTCATTTAATTTCTTGAAGCCAATCTAAAATTCAATCTCCAGCTGTCTGAATTTTTACTACCTATCGTTAGTCTGGCTGTGTTGAGACTTCCCATCTCTTTAGCCAACCTGCCATCGCCTACCATACACATACCTTGCAACCAGCAATATATAAGGTTCTGATGTGGTGGCAGCTGCATAAACCTGCCTCATTTCCTAGATCCAGTATGGAGGAGATAACTTCTTTTTTGGCTGTGAAAAGCAGCCGCTCCCATTCAACCCTTCTGTTTCTTAGGAGAAACTTAAAGGGGATGTTTTCTGAGCCCAGATCTCAAATCCAACAATATGTTTGGGTGTACACACAGTTTTCATCTGCAGACAACTCCACATTTGGTTCAAAGTACTGATGGAAAAGAAGTAGCAATATGTGCTACCTGGCCTCAAGATGCCGCAAAATAAATCAGGATAGTCAAATCTAAAGCTGACTGCACAAATTGTCACCAGCACACTAAATAAGTGGGCAATGAGCTTGCAGGTAAAATTGAGTGCAAATAAAAGCAAAGTCAGGCACAAGGAGAAAATGATCTTGTCCATGCATACCCATCCACAGCCTCTAATTTATTTCTTATGAGCCAGGGAAGAGCTCTTGATGTCTATGTGACTAGTTGCCTGAAAATATCACTCAGTGCTCAGAGACACTCAGAAAGGTGAGTAGACTATTAGGCACATGGTCAGTATTACGACTAGTGCAGCAGAGTACAAATTATTTGTATATTTGGATCTTATACCTTTTGTTAGTCTAGGTAGTGTGGTTAGAAAGAGTAGGCAGGTGTTTGGACATGCAAACTCTTTTCTTCATCTCGGGAGAAGAGAGCAAAATAGGAAACATCATTATGATGTCATATAAAAGCAAATAAATGCATCTTCAATATTGCTTGCATTGGTGGTCATCCCAGCTTAAAAATAAAGTAAATTCCAAAACTACAGAGATAGGAGATACAGATCAGCTTATTTTGTAAGCAGAAAAATGTAGCTTTATATATTTCAGCAAGAAAAAAAAAGATTACATGGGACTCTTCTAGAAGCATACACAAAACTGGTGCTCCAGTGAAAATTAATAGGGAAAAACAATTGATTTTTCTCACAATACAAAGACTGCGGACATCTAATAAGGTTACTGGGAAGTAGACTTTAAGAAAACAAATGGGAGTGCTTTTTCATACAATATTTACCTGAATTGTGGAACTCACTCTTTTGCACTGTTGTGAAGGAGGGGAAATGCAGAACAGATGAAACGGAAGGGTACAAGAAGATCAGAAATTTAGGTGTCATATTTAAAGGTCAGTGGCTAGAAGAGGGAACAAATGTCCAAATGTCCTTGTGTACACAGAACATTTAGCAGACTTGAGGAAATAATTTATCCCGTGAAAGCTCTTGGTGTAGATAAAGAAAAGGGGTCCTTTGAGTTAGCAGTATTACTGCACAGTGTTAAAACTTGTTCTAAGAAGATACAAGACTTAGCAAATCTGAAAACTAATTTATGCCCTGTTTTAAAACTCTAAATTTGCTACACATGCCAGACACTCGTTCTCTAGTGAGCCGGTCTATCCTTCCTGGTTTTAGACACAAAACTCTATAATCCATGAACTAATCTTAAACAAGCATACGTCCCCCAGACACCTTTTGTGTTGCTTCCCTCACTGCTGCAGCTGTATTTCTGCCTCCTCTGATCCGTATGGATTAGCAGGTACCAAATTAGCCACAGGCTAACTTCTTTCTTGTGATCCTAGCTCTCTGCAGGGTCCCACTCAGGATTCACTTGCAGGGTTATTTCCTGCATAAATATGGCTTTTCCAGCTGTTTTTGCCAAGTGACTAAGAGGTGGGAGCTTGTGACAGACACCTGAGTGAGGTGGCACAGGGGTGTTGTGAATACATGCTACCTTAGTGCACATTTCAGGAGTTTTGCCCATGTAATTATGCCAGCCTGAGAGTTAAAGAAATTTCATGTTCAGCTGACAAACCCATGCCAGGAGATGGCCTTGGAGAGACACAACAATCTTCTTTATGGCAGTTTGCCAGGAGAGCTTATGTCGTTCCTCTAACCACTGTAAAGGGAAAATAACTCCCTCACCAGCATGAACTGTGCAAAAGAGCATTTGCCACTTGAATTTGAACATTGGGCTGAGATCTCTTCTGGTTACAGATAAAGGCAAAGGGTGTATTTGGCAGAGAAAAATGATGTGGGAGATGAGCAGGACTCAGCAGGAGCAGAGAGCGAAGAGTGGTCATTACCCAGGCTAATCAATGAGAGCCAGCGCAGAGTGAGTGGCTCCCTGGCATCTCCTCTCCTCCTCAGCATCCTTGGAGCAGCTTTTATCTAAACACATCACTGGATAGCCCCAAGCCTGTGCACGAGAGCTCAGCTTGATGTCGTGTTGAAATGAAATATTGCACTTCACCTCCACTGTCTCTCCCCAGCTGCTCTTGCACTTGCTAATAGTGACAGGCAAATTGGCCAAGCTACAGAGATGCCATTTCGTGCAGCACTTGCCAAATTCATCCTTATGACGATCCTGTGATATTTCCTTTTTCAACATAATTTAAGTCACTGCAGTTCTGGGAACATCTTTTTACTCAGTTTAAAGCTCCAGAGCTCTGCAAGGGTGACCTTTCAGAGCTGTGCTTGCCCCAGCAGTAATACCAAATGGGTGCCAGTTGCTTAGCCAGGAGGGGCACGAGCTGCTTCAGCACCCATGGGTGCTCTGGCAGATGCTTGTTCCCATGTTCCCTCTGCTCCTTAGCAGCCTGACCAGGGATGTGCTGGTGTTTTGCAAATGTCCCAGACAGTTTGGTCGTGGTGAGGGTAAGGGGCATGTGTGACATCTTTGCAAAAGCTGGCCTTGGATTTAAGTTGCATGTTTTCTCACCTTCTTTGCACAGTATTGTGTGTCCTCCCCTCAAGGAGTTGTGAGCCATGAGGCACTGGGTGTTTGGGATGTTCCTCAGGTGAGCAGCCCAGATGTGGCAGTAGTTGGTGGCCATAACTGTGCAGTGGTGCAATAGCACCACAGAAGGGTGAGCATGAAAGCTGCTTCCCAGCATAGGGGTTGGACTACTGTGTCCCCAGGTCTGTAGACCGACACACCCTACATATAACATTGCATCTCGTAAAACTGTAGATTAAACTTGTCACCGCTTCAGCAAGTTCATCAGATCCATATTTAAATACAGAAGCAAACTGAGAGGCTCGGTTTTATGTCACATTTTATGACAGCTAACATTTAAGCTTGTTACACTTGGCAAGCAGAGAATGATAGAGCTCCACCGGACTTCCCCATCTCATTCTCATGTTTTGTTTACTGTCTCCCTTCACTTTTGCCTTGCTATCAACACACCTGCTTGACTGTGCACCCTTAACATCTCCTCCTCCTGCCTTCGCCTGACTACCTGCACCAACCCCTCTGCCAAGGACACAGCCCCTGCAGCCAGTGCAAGGCTGGCTCTGAGTTATGCACGGGGGTAAGCACAGGAGGAGTTAAATGGCATGTTGGTGCCTGCAAATCAGAGAAGAATCAGTTCAAATACCTGTCTTTAATTCCTCTAAACAACGGGCAGCAAAGTTTTCACTACGGAGCAACACCTTCATACTAGACATTTTCTGTTGCTTTTTTTAACTGTCCAGAGGAGAGAAGTGTGAAATTCAGCCCCATAACAGGCTGCCTGTAAAAAATATTTTTTTCTAATAACTTTTCCTTCCTTTCCCATCACATTTTGCAGTCTGGATAGATTTTTTGTATTATATTGTATTAAACTTACAAATCTAAGATGAAACACTAGAACAAAACCTGAAGAATATGTTGCCTGCTAGCATATGAACCTGTAATTTCTGTTGTATTTTTCAAAGAATATCCAAGACTAATTCATAACATTTAACTTTTCCCAGCTATTACAGACTTACATGGCAGCAACACCAGGGAATCCCATGGGCTCACTGCTGACTTAAACAGTTTGTGAGGAGAAAATGCATATAAGGGTGAGAGAAGTTGTTCCAACTTGTAAGTTTGGAACAGAAAAATCAAGATGCAAGCAGTCAAAATAAAGTCCGAAAAATACAGCAGAGGAAAGGAAGAAAGGTGTGCTGCATCCCATGGAAACATCAATGCAATATCAGCCTGGAAACAAGTGTGGGGACAGAAGAAACACAAATAGGAGAGAGAAATAAGAAAAGCAGCCTCAAAGGTACACATAGTATGTGGAAGGCCCTTATTAAAGTTTACAGTTATAACATAAGTTATCCATCCACTCGAAGAAGTTTGATGAAGGCACAGTAACAAAATTAAATTCCTTCATCTGCACCCCATTTGGTTTACTCTTCTATTGAAGATGGTTTTTTTTTTCCCATTTAAGATAGTGCAGCAAACTCCTTTTCTATCAGCTTAGCTTGACCTATCTTTGTCCCAGGGGCCAGAGTTTAGGAGAATCCATCTGAAAATGAGTTTCTTTGGCCTCTGCTGTTTTGAACATCCAGGTAAGATTTGGGGGGGGAGGCAGGGGCAGGAATGTTGTCACATCTTCACCCCTTCCCTACAGTAATCTATTAAAAGTAGACAGCACTGGCATAGCTGCATCCTCAGGTGGTGGGGTTGTATATAAAGTCTGGCACATGTATGCATGTGAGAGGATGAGAACCTGGAGAGGGTGTGAAGTTAATTGTCCTTAAGACTTACAGTCTCCCTTTGGGTACATAAGTTAAATTCCCTAGAGAGAGATAGATGACATGAATTGCCTCCAGCATCCCAGGGTACTTTCCAGTGTCACAGGAGTGGCTGCCAGGGAAGCATGCAACCAGGGTGCCCTTCAAACCCTCCGCAAGCAAATTGCCTCATCAATGCAAGTGGTGACAGGCTTGATAGTATTTCACTTGGCTTGTATTGAGAGCACAATTTTGAGAGCAGAGAATCACGCCAGTAATTTATAAAAATAAGAAATAGGCCTCCTCAACAGTATAGATCTGAAAAGAGAAATAAAGGCACCAGAGCCGTCGCTCAGCAGAGGTCCCTGGAGAGGAATGACAGCTATTCTTTCTTCACCAAGCTTTACACCCTGGCAGACAGTGAGGAGGCAGCTGCATGGCTGAACACACTGTTCCTGAAAAATCTGCTGTCTGTGAAAGCAGGTAAATAAAACACAGCATAGTCAGACCTCTTGCCAAATTTGTGTATGTTTGTTGCCAAGGTCATGCTCTGTAGAGCAGATCTTTTCCAAACATTATAACACCTCCAAAACATTACTAATGAATGGAATGGAATGGAATGGAATGGAATGGAAT
>JAAGNO010022571.1:37597-67178 GCA_033439905.1 Ceryle rudis
TCTTTTGAGATGATGGAGGTTTGACTGACTGAAGTAACTCTGAGGAGATTTAGTGGTTATGGGACCACTGAAAAGGCCACATCTTATTAAATATTTGCATTTATTATGCTTTGTACATTACCACGAGTGCCAACAGATCTCCAGTCCTCAGTCATTCACACATTTTGGAAATGTGCTAACCTGCACTTTACTCCTGGAGTCTCAGTGTTGTAGGAAGAAGATGTAGTTTGGGAAGGAGCCATAAAAAAGGCAGAAAAGCAAGGCCCACAGCAACTCTGTCTGCCAATTCTACAGTGTTATGCAGGTCTAACTATCATTTGTCCTTCTAGCTTCATCAAATTCTCTTTGAAAAAGTAAATCTTATGCACAAAGAAATATTGCTGTTCTAGTTACCTTGTAGTACATGTCGAGAGAGAGATCACATTTATTATTGTTTAGTCTTATACATTACTTACACCATTTCATCAATAGCTGTGCCAGTGCACACACAAACAAAAATAAATCCTAATGAACACTACAATGATAGAAAGCAGTTGTACTGAATGTGGGACATGCTCCAAGCAATGAAGAATGACAGAAGGAATGAAGGCAAAACTGGCAATGGCTTACTAACCCGCCTAGAAATGCTCTGTAAGAGTGTGGAAAAACCCACATCCACTAGAAATGCACTGAAGGAAGGAATTTCAGGGCTCCTTCATGCTTCAGACAAGCCACATAGGCACTTTGGACTTAGATTGGGACAAACTTATATTTGCAGGATGTTGCAGTGGGTCAGAGGTGGTTCACTAATAACCAGTATACAGCAGGGTACAATTCCCCCATCACTGAAACACCCAGCATTTCACTGTGACTTCCCCAGAGGCAGGATATTGCTTTACATTTAAAAATCCAGCTCAGTAAAGCACTTAAGAAGATACTCAATAGTAAACAGATGAATCAAGCACATGTTGCTCCACAGGAAAGCTAAATCTGCTCCAGACCATGTTGCAAAGTACTCCCCTCCCAGCAGCACAAATACAACTGTTGTGCCTCCGGCTGCCAGCATTTCCTTCTCCATACCTAAGGTTCATAAGACTTCATGTAAAGTCCAGTGCTACAGTATAAGCATGAAAGGAATCCTTTTGTAGATCAAAAATCCATCCTGGCTTGCCTTGCTTTATTGCTTGCTGTCATTCCTGTGATTGCCCCTTCTGATGTCTCTCTGATGTTTTAAAATAGACCATCTCTGAAAGGGCAGTCATTAGAGTCAGCAGTTTATTTTGAACAGAGAGAAGCACCAGGCATTTCAGGAGCACAACAGCTTCTTCTTTTCAACTCCATGATCAAGACAAATCTTCTGAGCACATTTCTGTGCTGAACTGATGCTCCCATCATTTTTCTTTCATGTTTCCAAGTAGATGAAAGAATTTTGCATGGGGTTTCCTGTAATGACATTTATTGTCACAGCTCTTGTATACGAGCACCTACTTATAAGTTGTGTGGTAATGACATGAAAGTAAAACTGAGCCTGAATATTGAGGCTCAGATAATTGATGTAGTATGACAGAGGGTTTCCATCTCCTATGCTCTATGGCAGGGAGTTTTGTCCACTGAATTTGTCCTAAGAATTAATAGGAGACTGAAGGAGATTAAGTCATTAGGGCCTCTGCTAAGTGAACATAACATTATTCACACACATAGAATTTAGCATGTGCTTAAATGTTTTTAACAAGTGTGGCTGAAGAAAGGAGACATCTCATGCAAAAACATGCTGCATAATTAGAGGTGAAATAATATACCCCTTCCAGGACACTGAAATAAATATGGCCTGCTGTATCACCCCAGCTTTCTATGCATATATAATATGATTTCAGTTCCCGCCTCCCATATGTCCTTTTGCAATTCACCCTCTCACTCCTCAAATGCTTTTACAGTCACTGCTGAGGTACTTTGTGAAAAATAAAGCAAGGCACTATTACTGAGGCAGAGCATCTTCCCTGGGCTGATTTCATCTTTTCATCTCCAGTTCGCCCCACAGTACCTCATTTCCAAGCAGCACTTTAAAGGAAACTCTGCTTGGAAAGCTATTTATCAAGTGCTGTTCCGTTTTTAGATTGTTGCTGCTCAGGTAATTTTCCTTATCACTATGTTGACTCAGAGCAGTACAGGGCAGGTGGAGGGAAGGAAGCAAGGATGCCAGGGCAGCACCAGGACTTCTCTACACCACTAGGACAAGCCAATTTGTCATCTTTCAGCCACACCTTGGGGAAAGACAGTAAAAGATGTAATAGTAAATTGTTTCCTTTTAGTTGTGAAGATAGAAACACCTTTAGCCAAGCAGGAGATTTTTAAGCATCTGTGTTATAGCAGAGCTGTAAATGCAAGCAGAAATGCTTCTACAGCTGCAGATTACTTTGCTCACAATTCAGCTCCTGCAAGTAGCACAGGAACATAGAACAGTGACAAGTCTAGTTGCTGCCACTCTTTCTGCATGACAGCATATGAAGATACAATGCAAAAGGTGGATTCACTTAAACCTTAGAAGCTATGTAGAAAAAAAATAGAAGACTTCTTGGAAAAGGTCTGTAGCTTTGTATCTGTTTCCATTACAATGACTCCTGAGCCTGAACTCTTGCTTGTGATTTTTCTAGTCTACTAACTCCCCTATTTTTCTCAGCTACTGTCAGAAGTTTGTGCCAGTGTCATTTGGCAGGCCTGGCCCTTGGAGGGAGCTGTTCCTTCTCCTGATGACAGCTGCCTTGGCCTCTTCCACTGACAAGGCTTTTCATTATGTGAAGACAAGGAAACTGGCAGCAGTGTTGAAAAAGCAGTTTGCTCTTGCAAAATCACAGACCCACATAGGCTGGAAGGGGCCTCTAGAGGCTGCCTGCTGTGACCCCTGCTTAAAGCTGGTCCAGTGAAAGCAGTTGCTCAGCAGAGCTTCAAAATCTCCAAGGATGAAGATTGAACAACTTCTCTGGGCTACGATAGTCTGCTCCTCTGTTTGACAACGCTCACGATTTTTTTTTTTCCTTTTATGTGACAGTAATTTTTCCAGTTCCAGCTTGTGTCCATCGTATCTTGTTATAGTCCTGTCCACTGAACGTTTTTGTAGATCTGTAGACCTGTAGACTGCACTGCTAAGAAGAGTTTGGCACTATCTTCTGTATACCATCCTATCTGATGGCCCTTTACTGGGCTTACCCCAGCACATTCATGTCTTTCCTGTACTGGGAAGCCTGAAACTGAATCCAGTACCCTGGATGTGCCTCCTCAGTGCTGAGTAGAGGGCAAGACACACTCCCCTTGACCTACTGGAAACACTCGCTGATACAGCACACTGCTGGTTCATTGTCCACCAGGATCCTCAGATTCTTTTTTGCAGAGCTGCTCCCCAGCTGATCAGCCCCCATACTAATGTATGGGATTGTTCCTCCCCAGGTGCAGGACTTTGCTTTTCCCAATGCTGAATGCCATGGGATTCCTATCTGCCCATTTCTCCAGCCTTCCCAGGTCCCCCTGCACAGCAGACTGCCCTCCAGTACACTGATCACTTCTCTCAGTTTGATACAGTCCAAAAAACTGCTGAGAGTGTAATCTGTCAAATCATCCACAAAACTGGTAAAGACACTAATGCTTTGACTCCAGTGATGGTCCCTGAAGGTTGTCACTAGTTGGACTTTGTGCCACTGGTAACATCCTTTGTGCCTTTATGTCCAGCTGCTCACCACCCACTGATCTAGTCTGTATCTCACCAGTTTGGCTGGTGATATTGTTGTGGATAGGTACTAAAGTCACAGTAAACAGCATCCCCTTCTTTATGAAGAGGGTCAATCTCACCATAGAAAAGTCAGGTTGATCAGGTATGATATCCCCCATCACCTTCTTGCCCTTCACATATTCAGAAATTACTTTCAGGAGGATTTGCTTCATGACCCTCCCAGGGGCTGAGGTCTGTCTTCAGTAGTAAATGTGGAAAGACTCTCAAAACATCTCAGAGAAAGAATAAAATATCAGCTCCTGGAAAAGAAGTAATCATCTTGTAAGTGTACAGAAATGTAGCTGGAAAAGTGGGCTAAAAAATATTCAGTGATTCTAGTACAGCCTTTACAGGAAATGGGGCTGAATGAGAGCAACAAAGGGACTGTTACCACCATGGCAATGGTGTGAGGGGTACTGCACTGAGACTGTCTCCCACTTAAACTTCCAACAATGCGACATCAGCCAACACTGCCACAGCAGTCCTACGTAGGATGTTTCCACATCCTATGTCAGTCTGTAACCCCTGATGGTGAGGTCTCAATCAGATCAAGAGCATCAGGGAGTCATATTTATTATCAGTTCTTCACTGTGAGGTTGGTGAGACACTGGAACAGGTTGCCCAGGAAAGTTGTGGATGCTCCATCACTGGATGTGTTCAAGACCAAGTTGGATGGGGCCTTGTACAACCTGGTCCAATGGACCTTTACAGTCCCTTCCAACTCAAATGATTCTATGATTCTTTGATTTTGTGGTTATCATGTTTAATTAAAAACCCATCTACTTTTAATGCTTAAATGTTAATTTACATTTGTTAGTGGCATAGGAGGGATCTAAGGTGAAATGCACAGTATTCAGGGCAGGTGGTGAACCATTGGACTGCCTTTGGAAACTTCCTTTTGGAAGCTGTTCATCTGCCTGCAGCATTTCCTTCCAAGGATACTCTACTGAATATTTTTATTGACTGGAAGGACAAAAAGTACTCACAAGCTGTTCCTGCTCATTGTGCTTCTAGTAGCCAAAAAATTGCACCAAAAATAAGATTCATCTTTGCATTGGAACAGACTGTCCAGGGAGGTGGTGGAGTCACCATCCCTGGAGGTGTTTAAAAAACAAGTAAATATAGCACTTGAAGCTATGGTCTAGTGGATAGAGAGATGTTAGGATGAAGGTTGGACTTGATGATCCTAGAGGTCCTTTCCAACCATAACGATTCTTTGATTCTATAAAGACTACTGATGGTATTGCACCATCTGTAACATTTTATCTGAATGAAGTAGGTTAAGAAGCTCATACAAATAAAGATGTTCTCAAAGTTCATTCTCTTTGGAAACAGGTACTTCTTTCTGAGAGTTACTTGCTTTCTAGTTCTCAAATTATGAGACCAAAAATGCAACTGCAAAGTACCAGGCAGGGAACAATCCAGTACATGCAGCAGTGAGGAAAAAACCACCACCTGTGGAGCTAGGCAGAGACTGACATTTTGATTATTAATACTAGAGACTAAGTCCTACTTCCCATCCTATATGATACACTACCGCTTTAAGCATGAATGTTATTGAATCTCCTAGATTAAAAAAAATGTGCACAGGAGGATCAGATTCAATAGGTGACATTTTCATCCTGACTTGGTATTAGAGACAGAGAATGCCAGGATGGGGTTTTTTAGCCCTGGTTTTACAAGAAATATGGCCTTAAGTTGCGACAGAGGAGGTTTAGGTTGGATATTAGGAAAAATTTCTTCAGTGAAAGGGTTGTCATGCGTTGGAACAGGCTGCCAGGGAAGTGATGGCATCACTGTCTCTGGAGGTATTTAAAAGGTATGTAGATGTGGTGCTTAAGGACATGGTTTAGTGGTGACCTGGCACTGCTGGATTAATGGTTGTTCTTGATGATCTTAAAGGTTTCTTCCAAGTAAAATGATTCTATGATTTTATATCCCTAGCCCTGTGTACATAGCTCCAGTACATGTCTCTCTTCAGCCTGGACCTTCCTTCTAGCAACTATGAAAAAATGACATACATTATGGTCTAAAACAGTTGCAGCAGTATATAGGAGAAATGGAGCCCTTCAAAATAGCGTGCATTGATGCACCTCACTGGCATTCATTTTGGAAATGGGTCATTTTTATGAATAAACAGTAACTCATAAAGCCTGATCCAAAGCTCACTGAAATCAATGGGAACACTTCTTTTGGTTTCACTGGACTTGGGTCAGCTGTGTGACAGGCTAAAGGGGTTTGTACACATCCAGTAAGAGTGTGGAGACAATTAAAAGCTTATCTGCAATAAATGGGTCTACAAGATCCTTTTCTGAGGGATTGCCACATGCCCTCGTATGATAGTCTGCTGCCTTCTTTCCTGCCTGAACAATGAAATGAACCTGAAGGATTAGCTACTATTAAAAGTATAAATACTCTCCATGAAAAAAACTAAAGCCTGCCATTCCCTGATGTTTTCTGTTGCTGAATCCTCTACTAATTGAGACCGCTCTGTCAAGAAAAATTTGCAGACTCTTTGACAATTTATTGCAGTGTCTGAAAGGCTGCACATACCCACTTGCTACAACCCTTAACACCAACTCACAGTGATCTCAGAAATTACACAGGGAACCAGCAGAGTTTGTCCTATTGAAATTATTGCTACAACAGAAGAATCATCTGTCCATTTAATGGACATCTGCTTTAAAATTACCTCTGTTCTCAGCTAGGTATGTATATAATTAGTTTGCTGGGGTTTTTTTTCCACAAACGTCTGAGGAGGACCTTTTCTGACATAGTTTTGTCCTGTTTTCCTATGCTGTAGCACTGTTAACATTAGTGGGCTTGGTGGGTCCTAATTTATTCCAGTTCAATGGAGACCAGGCCTGCTGAGGACTGAGCCTGGAATGCATTTAATGACATCCGCATTCAGCGGTCCTGATGATCCCCTAAGGATATCTCAGATTGACTCACAAGGGCTTACGAGCCCAACAAAGGAGATATTACTATTGATCAGGCTAATGGAAGAAAAGCTACAACCACGAGCCCATGCTCCCCTCAGAAGATGCCGGTTTGAATATGTCAATTGGAGAAGATCTGGGCAGAATTTTCTGCTGCAGATCCCCTGGATTTGAGGGCAGCAAGGCTATATCTTTATTTAAAAGCAACACAGGTCAGGGTCAAATGCCCCAAATGCCAGGTGGCACTTCACAGTTTGTATGCATCAGTGCAGAGTCTCCTCTCTGCTTCCCTGAATCAGCGTGGCCTTATCCTGGATTCTTGCAGGAAACCAGTCTTTGCACCCTCCCCGGCACATGTACCAAATATCGGTTAAATGTGTGTGAGTCTCCAGAAGGCAGCCTGTACTATCAAAAATCTTCTGCAGAAATGGCATTAATACTGGCTACTGTTAGTATGAATGGCCAGTCTGAACAAGTCTTTAAGAGTAATAGTTGCTCTGAAATACATGGTAGGCATCCGCAAGATGACCTTGGCTGCTGTTTATATTTACTGTGTGCAGAGGTGCTTATTACCATTTGCATATGACTTTAGCTTGTCAAACTGTAATTTGTATGCTTCCCAAATTAAAATGGACAATGGGAATATGGCCATTTTCCCAGCTAACGGTGCAAGGCTGGCCATGTGTTACATAGTGGTGCTCCTCTAATCATGGAATAATGGCAAATGGCTGTGAAGGAAAAATTTAATTAGCTCATTAAGAAAACAGAAAATCTCCACTGTCAGGCCAGACCCGATTAGCAATTGCATCATTCCTGTCCAGCCAGGCAATACAAAGTGAAAACTTTCTTTTCATTTGGTTGTAGCCTACATGAGGGACATGAAAAACTCATATGCAGAATTAAATGTAATAGTCTACTATGGAAGTAAGACTTCATTCTGGTTTTACTAAGCTCTTTTTTCAGGCTTTGATCTATGATCCTAACCTCAGAAAGGTATCTGAGTTGATGTAGATGCTGACACCTGTCAGGCTGTCCCTGTGGCTACAGCATCTTCTCTGTACATTGCCTTGGTCCTTAGGCTCACTGCTCCTCATCCTCCCTACATATTTCCACAGCACTCATAGTCCAAAGGGATGCTTACCCCTCAGCTCACATCCCCATCTAGGACAAAGAAAATACAGGAAAAGCTTGTATTAACCCCTCCATGCATAGCCTGGGAGGATGTCAGAATAAACATGCTTGAGAAATACACATTTTATTTCAGTGAAACCTGAAAATTGTTAGGGCTAAGTGTTCTCTTTTTGAACACAGAGATGAAAAGAGTGAAAAACCCACCTGATTAATTTAGTTGGTCACAATTCAGAATTGTGATACGATGGATATTTTTGACATTTCATAGAAAAATAATCAAATGTCCTGAAAAATATTCAACTGAGGCTGAGTTTTCTTGAGTAGTGGGACCTGAACAGAAATTTCCTAACAGTGAAGAATGGTCTGCCAGAAAGCATACAATCAATTTACCAATTTTAATAACACCTAAGAAAAAGTATCTTTCCAGCAGAAGAGCATGGTTATTTTAGCCCTCAGCTTTCCCTGCAAAAGGGAAGGTTTTTGCACTGTTCTGTACCTTAGGACTGTGGTGTAATGCCAGGTATTGTGATGGAAATACCTCTCTGTTGCACTAATGCTGGTAGAGATCCTACAGTCAAGGTCTGTTCAACCCCTGATCTTCACACTAATCTAACTAATCATCACATCGGTGAGTGATGAGAAAACCTCTCACTAGGCACTTATTTCAAAGGGAGAAATTCCAATCTTTTCTTCGCCGTTTATCTGTGCAGGAAGAATAACACTGCCACTGGCAGGGCAGTGGGGGCCACTGTTTTTAATCCACTGTGAAGAGGAAGCAGAGATGTGTATTGCAGGTATAGCTCAGGGGTCCTCTCCTCTTATTAATATTTGGCTGCTTAACAATTAGTTGTTCTTGATCAAATGAAATTTACCCAGTATCAGTGAAGCACCTTCTTCTGCCAAGACAAGAGTTACGGGAACACTGAATGCAAATGGGGCTATGATAAAACTGTCAATAAAATCCTTATGTTAATGTCAGATGAAAAGCTCTGAGCATCAGGATGACGGTAAAATACAAGAATAAAAAAAAAAAAAATAGATAACAGATGAGGCAGCAGGAGCCAGCATAAACCAGTGACAGTGCAATACTTTAGGTAGCAAAGTGGCACATTTAGGTGGGAAGAAAACAGAGCAAGTAAACCCACCGCCAGCAGGTTTAGCAACATCTGCAGACGCTGGTATGTGGCGCTAAGGCATCCTTCCCCTTGTGAACCCCCAGCTTTGAGACCTTACCCTCCTATCTTGATTCCTCATGATCTTCAGAGAGCAATTGGATCATTCACATACTTGCATCAAATTTAAGAGAAGAAGGAACCAAAGGGAAAATATGTCAGTGATCTTGGAGTGTCCCAAAGGATTGCTTTCTGGTGTTGCAGCTCGCCTGCATTCCTGTACACTCCAGGCAGGTCATTTCTTGAAGCAAGCATGAGAACTAAGAGTGACTGAGCAGAGAAAAACACTAAGAACTCCTGAGAAGATTTCCAGCTCCAAGTCAAGATCCAAACTCTCAAAATCAGGAAGAAAATCCTCAAAATATTTTCAAAGTAAATAATGTTTGGTTCTTTTTCTCTCTCTTCCACGCCTTCACAGCTCATGTTACTAAGCAGTTCTCTGCAATTCCATTGCATGTCACATAATTCTCAGTCACATCTTGGGGGTGGAAGAGTTAATTGTGGGACCACAATTTGACTGCATAATCATAAGACTGGGTGAACTGGGACTTCGGGAGAAATGATGCATGCCATTCAAGCTTCATGATAACATACAGAGAGTTGGGAACACTTTGTGTTATCTCTGGGCAGCAGAGCGTTTGGGCAGGAATAGCTCTGCACACCCACAGCAGGCAATGGTGTCAGCAATTTCTTGAAGAAGTAAAGAGTGATTATGGTATTACAAAAGACCACATCTGGCAAATTTTTCAACCATTCATAAGCATCAAGTCTTATTTCATCCTAAACTGAGTTTCAAAATATCTTTAAAAAATTGATTCAGCTTGCCCACTGCAAAATGTCACCAGCCTCTAGCCTACAATCCAAGAGCTGAACCTTGCAAGCCAGCTGTCCCACAGACACACACACAGAGCAGAGCCAACTCTAAGGGCATCTGTTCCAGCCTCCACACAAGAGTTACCCTTCAGGGCCATGCAAGGGTCTGCCACCTGGAAGCATATCTGTGGACATCTACCTTGTTCAGTAACATTGGCTTGTGTTCTGTCCCTGTGCCAGAAAAGCTATTCCTGCAGGCAAATCCACCCTCCTCAGGCTCTTCACAGGGAGAACTGACTGTGCCTTTAATCAGCATTGGTACCTGGAAATGTTGAAATGTCACAGTTTGTTGTGGAGAACTAGGTCACATCCTGGTAATCCCTGTCATCTGGACTATTGGTAAATACAGAATGCCCTCACCACTGCCCACATCCACAGAGGTATGAAAAGCTAAAGTTCAGAAAGGGTTTTCGAAAGGCTCTCTGCCTTTTTTGAGGATCATCTCTGTGGTTCATAACATTTTGAAATATTAATGCAAAAGTTCTTAAAGACCAACACCATTGCTTTTGCTGTCAGATCTCAGCTAAGTGGAAAAAACAGTAGGCAAAGAACTCCCTGCTGAGACCTAAAGCCACATCTTGTCTTTGCACTGAGTTTACCAAATCAAATCACAGGGTAATTTAGAGAAACTAAAAACTGTGTAAAGTCTCACGGGCAGTAGTTGCTCTCAGATGCAGTGGAGCATCTCGTGTTCAGCTCTGAGTGAGGAAGGGGTATATACAGTGGCACTGCAGGCAAATCTCCAAAGACCAGTGCAAAGCAGGAAATGAAAGTGCACCAGAGCACCAGGAAAAATGCATCTCAAGTCACCTGAGTACCTGAGTTGAGAAATAGACCCCATTTACAAAGTGCAGCCAAGTTTGGAAATACAGTTGAAGGTAAAATAGTCAGGTAGAGAAACAAAGAGGCTCCTGCTTGAGAGATTTGCAAATCGCATACCCCATATGCAGTAAGCCCAGCAAGCTAAATTGAATTTGAACTTGCTGAGAAATCTTTAGAGAAATTATGTTTTCTTTTATTTCCCAGTGGATAAACATTTTCACTGCTCTACCTCCTACTGTCTACCAAGAGGACAGATAAGAATGATTGTCAATGAAGTGTAATGTTGTGAGCAACATGGGAAAAGGAAGCTGCTGCCTCAACAGTTATGCTGATGTGTGTCTGTGAATTTCTGTCAGAAGTGGGTGTAACAGCACTCTCTCTAAGACGGTTCATTTTTGCATCAACGTTGATTGTGTACAAAGACTTACAACAGAAATTTTCAAATTGGCCTCTGATTTGGGGGAATTTCAGTTGCTTGCTTTTGATAAGCATTGATACACCTCACTAATGCCATATGTGATGTTTATCTATTTAACTAAGAGAAGGATCAGGTTGGTTTCCTATGACAGGTTCTGGGCAGTAAAAGATTGATTCAGGATGCATTTTGATCACCATGTGCACATGCCAGAAGTCAGAAACCACTAAAAAGAAGAAGAATAGGGAACACTTTCTATGTTATTTTGTTTTCAAATCACTGAATTTGGAAGAAAGATGGCAAGAGAAATTACACGGTAATGTAACCTGACAAGCGATGCTATTACCAAGAATAAGGAGATAATATTTATTGACCATAGCTAGAATGAATAAAACTTCTTTTAAGCAGCTCTGCTCTCTTCTTGTTGATAGAAACATTTACAGCAGTAGGTGGCTGCTCAAAGACTTCCTAAGGTTACCAGGAAGAAAGGCTAAGTTTTGTCACCTTTCTGTGCAAGACTGTATAGGGAAATGACAAGATCTGTAATGCTGTGTTACCTTAAGGACTCTCTGTTTCAAGTTGAGTTTTCCTGGACCAGCTCAGTACGATCATCCAGAATTAAAATTGTTTGAGGGAGAGGTTGGAATGCTGAAATACAACAGTGGCAGACACTTATGTGCTCTTTTTTATTATTGCCTGCTTCAGGGGAGAACTTGAGGCTTGGATTTTATAAAAATGCCTATTTAAGTTCCCTTAAAATCCACACAAATTGACCTTGTCTAAAGCTGCAGACTCCTCTGCAGACATACCTTGACATTATCTTTCACCAAGTACTCCTTACATTTTACTGCAATTAAATGTGGACGGATTTAGAGAGGGATATGTCTGCATTTGCTTATAAATATATTGTATTTTTATTACTAATTTATCTATCAGCATTCTTCAAATGTAAATTAAGACAAGATAAATTATACTTTTAAATGGAAATTTCACAGTCAAGTTACCATGACAAGAAACTGAAGGTCGTGGTGTGTTCTGCTTAGATCAAATGTCATAATGATGCACAAGATGAAACATCATATGACAATGAACATGCAAAGAGAATTTGGTTTTCAACTATCATTCTCCTTTTTCTTGTGCAGTTCCTAAATCACAAGGCCACGCTTTAACCATTTATGCCAAGGAGACCGCAGGCAGAGTCAGCAACAACTTTGCTCAGCAGGAGGAACATCTCTTCCTCCTTGCCTCACTGCTGGGGCTCTGAGACATCCCCTGCACCGTTCCGGATGGCAGAAAACAGCTCCTTCTCAGATGTGCTGGAGGCTGTGAAATCCCTGCAGGCAATGTGGGAGTCTTTTGGTATGAAGTTATACCCAAGATGAATCATTATAGGTATTTCCTTGCTCCTTTTCATTTCTGTCCTCCATTTCCTTCTGTTTTTTCCCCTTTTAGCTTTTACTGCTTTTCCTGCTGTACTTTTTCCTTATGAGTCTTTTAATCTTTACATAACAATTTCCTTGGAAATACCATGACAGCTTTGACATTTTAGTCAGCAGAAATCTGTGAGGCAATAACCTTGCCTATTATACACAAGAAAGCATGAAGGAGACAGATAATTTCATTTGCACATTTCTCCATTTTGCTCAATAATGTAATAACAGGGTCCAACTAAAAGTAAGTATTTTGTGCTTTCCAATCTGCCCATACACTGTACAAAATTTATTGAGTTACACTGCATCAATTTGTTGGAAGAGAATGTAAAAATAGTTTTTGTCTCATTCCCATTTAGGTTCTCAGAGGAAAGTATTATGATGGACTAACAGGTTGTTATCAATCCTGACATCTACTTATTTAATATCTTTTGCACTGCAAATGTATGTGACGTAATTGCAAATATGAAAATATAAAAATATGGTAAAAGACGTTTTCCTTCAAATATACCCAATATGAGAGGAGGTAATAGCTCATTGCAGGTTACAGAGATACCAGCTGTAAAAAGAAATGACGAAGGTAAAGTCTGTGTCCAATATTAACTGTGAACCTGAAGGTCTGCCAAATGCAGGCAGCCTGAGGCCACTTAAAGTTTAATAGCTCACTCCTGAGAAAGTCTAAATGAGCCAGCTGTCCTTAGGCAACTTCAAGCATGGGATGCCACTTACTGTAGGAGTGCCTTTCACCTGCCATGCACACTGCACAGTGGCCTGGGCACATCCTGCCTAACATCTGCAGGGTAAAATGATCACAAACATGAAGCATAACTCAGGGAAAGTCAATTTTGGGAGAGGGATATTCCATGAGCATAGAAAATATGCTCAAAGCTTACTTTACTGGAGTAGTGGTAAAAGATCCATCCCAAATTCTGGGAGTAGTTTTCATCAGATGTACCCAGTTCTATAGAGTCCCAAATTAGTGGATTTTTTTTAAAAGTAGTCAAATATTTGATGTATACCAGAACAAGGTTGAGGTTATGTTTTCGTGTTAATAGGTGATGATGCAAAATCCTCTACAACCCATGTCATTTAAGAAACCAACCTTCAGCATAGCCATGGGATTTATGGATGAAATATAAAGCTATGTCTTAAATTCCAACATAGTATTTGGTGTCAGCAGTGATTTGCCATCTGAATAAAACACCATTTGGTTTACAAGTCATAAAGGAAGACTGACCAGCCAGAACAAGGCAGGTGGGTAATATTTTCATTGGGAAAACAACGGATTAATATGCTCTTTGATAATAATTTTACATTAGCACCACCTAGAAACTTCACTTTCTCTCCATTGAAGTGTCACTCCTCTGAGATGAAGGATTTAGAAGACTTAGTAAATCTGAAATTCTTCCGCAAGGCTCAGATCACTGCAATTAACAGATGGGGAGGCATTTAAAAATGCCCTTGAAGAAACAGCTTAAATGCCTAAGCTCTAGGTTATCCTGAGAAACAATGAGATGAGAAAATGAATAAAATAGTGAGATATTCTGTGAAAAGATGGAGGTACAGAGAGAAAACTGCAGTGTTCTGGACTACTGAACTGGACCAAGACTGCTTTATTTGTATGATTGTGAATTCCAGCCAGTGGCATACTGCAAATTTTCACTGTTAGCTTTGAAAACTCCAAGATACAGAAGCATCAGATGAAAAACACAAAGTGGTCACTCAAAAGCACCAAATTTTTCTGTCATGGTGCGGCTCTGTTCATTTAAATAGAAATAATCTGCATTCACAGCAGGTTTGGAGGAATCAGAATCACTGCCTAAAGACTGGGGTTGAGTTTCAGTGAACAGCTGAAGGCCTCTTACTGCAAGATCAAAGCACAAAGGGGACAAACGCACTTTAATCTCCTTCAGATATTCATAGCAGAAAACTGGGAGAGACTTCCACATTGCCTGGCTTTGGGGCATGTGGGACACTTTAAAAATGGGGTAACAGACTCGTGGTATGAAAATGGAAGTGAGTCACATAATTTCTAAGCATATGACTTTACATAACACTGCTATAATACTCCAAAAGCTTTTTTATTCTTTTTCCAGGAACTCTTTTTCCTTCCTCAATTCACTCAACAGCTTTATGCAAGAGGAATTTATTCTAGATATTCCTTCCACTTTTCCTTCTCTTTTCTTGTGCTTTGACTTGATTCATGCTCCATGGCAGTTCTTGGAAATTAAAATATGAAGGAGAAAAATGTGTGTCAGACTAAAAATAACAGCTGATAAAGTGTAGACTAATATCTGTAGTTTAATATCCTAGTTACTGCAGCCAAAGCTGAGTACCCATGGATCAGCCTGAATTTTCAGTTCTCTTCTAGGATGGGGTTCAGCTCATCTAACTCCAGCTGTCTCAGGTCACTAAAAGACTTCAGTAGCTCCTTTGATATCTAATGGGAATAAACAGATACCAGTAAATATGAATGCAACCCACCTTAAAACTGTGTGTCAGGTGAGGTTCCATGAATCTCCCTCTGAAAGTGCTCTCTCATCCATTGACTGCAGAAAGAGGCTTAGGGACAAGTTTAGCTCAAATATGTGCATTTAAATAAAGTATTAGAGGAGATAAACCCAAGTCTCTACAGCATCACGTTTGGGAATAAATACCATGACAGAGGTGCTAAACAGATGTGTTGATACCTCAGGCATCTAAACGGTCCTTCAACCCCTACCATACACACCTGCTAAGATCATCAGAAATATTTGTTTGGGTCCTTTTCACTGCACTTGGGAATTGTTTTCCCTCCTCTCACACAGCTCTATGACAATATCATCCTCTACTTTAAGATGTGCTGCTGCCAGCTCCTTGCTCATCTATTTCTGCAACCAATATCCTCAGTCCCCTACACTACCTAATAAAGCATGCTGCAAGCCTGTATTTTCCACTGTCTCCAGAAATATTTTTAACTTTGCAAAAGGAGCTGCATATTTTTTTTACCCCTGGTCCCCTTCAATCCTCATTCTTGAAATCTCTTGGTTCCAGATGCAAATGACCAAGCAGAGGGCAATTCCAATACAGTGTCTGTGATTGCATATTTGTAGCTGTTGTGTATATCTGTGTTGAGACATATGCACACAAAAAGAAAAATTTAACAAGTTTATTAGTAAAGTCCTACTCATTCAGACATCCCCATTTGAAATGATCCACACGCCTGTGTGAGTCCAGATGCAAAGACTGGATCACAGCCAGCCTGTGCAGCTCATAGTCCCTCTGAAATGTCACTGAACTTCATTCCTTCAAAGGCAGAAATTTCTGGAGTTTTCTGAGATCTGACTCACTATATACAACCCACCCAAGAGAAGTGAGGTGACCATTTCAGCCCATCAGCCATTGAGGAATAATAGAATAAGGCTGAAATTTAGAAAATGGCCACTGCTGCTGAGGCTTAAAAAAAATCCTCATAACACAACAAGCAGAAATGACTGTGCTGAGATCTTGGAGCTGAGTGAAATGCATATTCTACATTAAAATCAAACTCCAGTATTGTTCTTGGGCTCTTGTCCTTGAGAAGAAGGCTATAGAAAATGAGAGAAAGCAGAGTGCTTATTTATGATTTTTGCTCTCAGTGGTAGAAACCAATGTGAGAAGCAGCAGGTGAGCTTTTCATATTTTTGAAATGTCCAGTACTTCAGCATCTGATTTTCCTAAAGAGACTTGTCTATGAAAGTTCTATCAGGAAAATGTGGGTCCTTGCAAGTGTATCAGGCAAGCAGACAGGTTCTTACAAAACCTTAAAAAAAAACCCTCTACCAACGATTATAATCTGCACTGTTGCATCTTTTCAGAGCTCAGCAGGCAGTTCTTCCTGAGGTGAGTAGGTTTAGTGCAGTATTACCAGAGTGCTGCAGATAATGTAAATGCAAAATGTGTTATAAAAGTGGAACAAAGATAAATAAGGGAAGGAAGAAAAGATTCCGTGTTCCAAAGTTAACCAAAAGAATGTCTTTTACTGAAAAGATGCAAAAAAAAAGTTAGAAAAAGTACTGAACTACCTATGAGAAACCTTCAGAAATAGAACAGAAGCAAGCTGTAAAGACAATGATGCTTTGCAGACTGGTAGGAAGGTATTGACATTTCATCTTTACTGTTTTAAGAGTGGAAGTATTCCCAGCTGAGCCTGTTTTAACATTCAACATTTCAATGACCAGTTCAATGGTCTTAGTCCAGCTCCATTACTCAAAAAGTGACATAAGTAAATTATCTCCCTAGGTAAAGAGACCAGTGCCAATAAGAGAGCGAAGAGATAAAACTCCTTCAGTAGTGGTAAGTGCAAAACAGAGCCACAAGAAAGGAAGGAATAAACTGGTCAGTACTTTCCCATTCTTATGTTGGCAGGCATTCACTTTCTACAGCATTCATGAAAACAGCTTCTACAAAACAAATTATAAAAGAAAATAATTCAGGACTGAATCCTTTATTACCATTTCTCAGAATTTCTGTTCTTAAATTCTTGAGAACTGTCTTTAAATATCATGGCAAGCCTGCCCACCTATAATGGAAACATCTACAAATAAAAGGCTTGTGCTATCAGACATCGAGACACTAAATTTAATGATACCACAAAAAAAAAAGGGCAAATTTCCCCCCATCTTAAATGAAAACCTTACAAACTTATATGACGGTACTAGCAGTGGCACAGAAAGGTGCTAGCATACAATGAAATGCTTAGTGCAAGCTTTTAAAGATACTTCCAAACAACATTTTTAGAAGTGTTTTCTTGAATACATATAATGTGATTCAAGGAGACTCATATAAGACCCCTATATTACTGCAGCATGATTAAATGTCATTATTGTTGTTCCTTTTTTTGTTGCTATCATTTTTAAACCTGCATGTTGACTGTGGCAGTCTGCACCTGTACAAGGTGTGCACAAGAAACTCATAACCTATAAACTTATTGGGACCTGTGTGTCAAGACTCATTACCTACAAAAAATCAATATCGTAAGCAGTCTGGGTCCAAATGAATCAATATTTGACAAAGTAGGATGGAAAGAGGTTATGGAAGTGTCAGTCCCCAAGAGTGGAATTGGAATGAATGAGGAGAAGAACTGCCAAATAGTGCCAATGACGACAGATGGCAATCTGTAAGTTGTGCTTTATTCAACTGAAATATAGGTGATTATAAAAATGTTGCCTCTTTCCAGAAAGCAGCAGGTATGAGAACATTACTTTACATCTTTTTCCCATCAGAAATCAAACCTGTACCAAAGAGTTTGGGGTTAGTTTCCAGTGTAATTTCTATATTTACTGACTATAAAGATGGATAGAAATAGTCAAAACCATGTACAAGGCAATTTTTCTTTCAATCTATGCAAACAAAAGAGCCCAGTTAGCCATAAGTCTCTAACTTTGTTCATAACTTTGATCTCCATCCCTTTGCTTCTAGCTCCCCACCTGGTTACTTCGGGAGTTTGTCCCCTTGTGGTCTTTGACTCACCGGCACAGTCATTTTTCCAAAACTAAGCACAGCCTAGCATAGAAAATACTTTATGCTAATGCACCATCTGTGAATTGGTTTGGCTATTCAGAAAATTGAAATACGTCCACTAGACACAAGAGCCACAACTTCAGCTTGCTCCCCTTTGGGAAAAGGCATCTCGGTGTTAATCTACACATTATCCTCCAGGGTCATTTAATGTCCTGGCAGGAATCAGTCTTAAAGCATCTTCTGGACAATGTTTCTACATGACTCTATGTAATTCATTCTTCTCCCTAACGCTTTTGCCATAACAACAGGGAATGTTTTGGAGCTCTCAGTTAATAAAGAGCTCACAGTGAGACATCAGATGCATCTTTTCACTCACTGCCTTGCTTTCCACTGTGCTCTGACTGTTAATATTGTAATATCTAGTACACAGCAAGCCAACATCAGACGACAAGGAGAATTAGTTATTACAGGCTCTGGGGCTTTGAAGCACGTACTATCTACCAACATTTTTGTCTGGAATGACCAACTCTTGCAAGAGGACTCAAACATATAATTAAATCCCAAGGAGACATTTCAGTACCAAGTAGAAAGTCAACTTATTTGAGGAAGTTAGTTGAAAGAAAAAGAAAGGAAGATACATCCAGGAGTGTTCCCTATTCAATAAACACCCCTGGAGTGTACAGCAGAACAAGCAGAACAAGCTGTACCTTAGGTACAAGCTCAAAAGATGCGATTCCATAGTGATGGCATGACACTTTTGCAACTGATAGCATAGTGACACCTGCTGATGAACACGTACATTGCAAATGCTGGTAAAATGATGGGCTGGTCCACATCTGCATTGTCTACTACTTTTTCTTCTGCCCTTGAGCCCACTCAGCTTACAGTACTACAGTATTACTGAAAGCATGTTAGCAAGAGCACTGCAGATCCCCAGCCATTCCCCTCAGCCTGTGCCTGCCAAGACTACTGATTGGCCGCAACAAGCTCATTTGCTCCCTAAATTTAATGCAAACCCCTTTTTTTATGGGACTACAGGTTGGATCGTGACTGTGTGAGGGAGGATACATTATTTTTCTGGACATAACATACAGTGATAGCGACGCTTGTTTTTTGCAATATCACAGCTCAAAGGGGTTTTATCACTATAGTTTGAAACTTAAGCAACTGCCTTTGGCTGGTTCCTCAGTTAATCTCAAATTGTTACCAAATGATACCCCAGGGATGTATCCCAAATCAGGATTAGGATACAGAAACAAAGTTGGACGGGTCTAACTACTCATTCAAACCCGAATGCAGAGATTCACTCAGTCCTGCTGTTTGATGTATTCTCAGGCATTTCCACCAGCTGGTTAACATCCTTAACTGTATGTTCAGGCTACATTTCTACATTTCCCTTCATTCACACAGTGGTGGAGGAAAGACAGGGAGTCACTACTAGGCAAGATTAATTTATATGCAGCTCCAATTTATAGGGGTCCTTAACGATCTGGAAACTTTTCTGGACCTACCACTGAGCCTTGCAATGACCCTTACAAGGGCACACCTCTGTTAGGTCCAATGTGCTATTACCTCCTTCAGTTGTGTCTATTTACCTTTTCAGTGACAAGCTTTTTCATGCTGCCTTCTTTTGGTCAGTGTTATAAAGCCTTAGGGTTTTCCCAGACTCTACAAACTACAAAGAACAGCCCCAGACCCACTGAAAAAACCAAGTCTTCTCAACAGGCAGGGGTTCATTTTAATATTGACAGAATAATGAGGTGATAACCAGTTTTGTAACAGGAGATTTTAGAAACATTTAGACTCGGGTATTTGCTACAACCTTAAAGGCAATCAGTTACTGGTGCTATAGCAAATCTATTCATTTTGACCCAATGATTGATTAAACTCAATCAATAAGAAGTGCACAAGGGCAGAAAAAGACCCCCGTGTTTTATGTCATTGGGCAGGGTTTAGGAGGAAGTTGGTACATTGTAATTCAGGCTGAGGGATGTCATGCCAATGTGGTTTTAAAATTTTACCTGAACCGTGTTCCTCCACTGCCGGGTTCATCATGGCTTGGGAGACTCTTGTTTGGGAGCTGGTACAGCACAAAGCACGAGCACAGCAGTCACTCCTCTGGCTGGTCGGAAGCTCGAACCGGGGATTCCTGGGATCCCTTAAGGCACAGCCCATGTGCTTTCCCTGAGCACAGTGAATTTTCCTGAGAGGAAATTCTGACTTCATCAGAGCACCTCCTAACTTATTTGTCTTTGGCCTGCATTTGAATGAGGGTGTAGAGTTATGGTCTTTGGGGCTCTTGCCTTAGCCCAGGGCTGCAGTTCTTCCATGCACAGAGTTGGCAGAGAGGTGGGGCATATCTGGCACTCACAAGTTATACACCAAGCTGCCTCTTTTGGTATGTCCAGCTACAGACATGGTAGTGAGTGAAGTACTGCAACATGCAAGACATGCAAAATCACTCACCCCCTGCTGTTCCTTTGCCATCATGCATCCTGGGGGGGTCAGCTTTTCTCATCCCACTCACCAGCAACCTCCAGGAGACATTGGAAACCCCAGTTCTGAGTAGAAAGTTCTCCCATGTAGAAAAAAAAACAGTTTATCAGTGAAGGCATCTTTGGTGTATCACTTTGCACATGCTAGTGAGCAGAGAAGGTATTCAGGATATAATTTTAAGAAGGAACTTGGCAGCTTTCACAAGATAACAATACATTAAGTACTGAGTTGTCAGCTCTGCAGTAGTGTGTACATCTATATATAGACCATGAAAAACATTTTTAATCAGGCTCCTTTCAATGTTTTGAGAATCACTTTGTTTCATTTAATACCCCAATAAAATCCCAACAATGCAATAGATGCTTTTCTTGGGTTTTGTTTGTCGGGAAGGTGCCAGGACAGGCTCCCTGGTTTACAAATTCAGCTCAATGCTAACACTTCCTCACCTTCAATACCTCCTAAAGCCAAGAGTGGCTCTAATAGTAGCCATAAAAAAAAAGAAAACTGTTTACAGCAAAAAAATACCACATCCATTTCAAGTCTAATTTCCATACAGTTACATTAGATGCATCTGGGCATTTGTTCATATGGCAATTTATCAGAATTGCACAGGAAGGTAAACTCCACAGTGTTCATTTATTTTCTTTCCTCTGCTCTATACACTTCCCAGAATATATGCATGTCTTCCTTTTTTTTTTTTTTTTTTCTTTCTTAAGCCTGCAGTTTTGGAATTTGCAATTTTTAAAGTGATTTTATTCTCCTACAACTTGACTGAAAGATGATAATGATCTCAAACAGAGGAGAAGCCCTTCAGTGTCTTAAAAATGCTGCCAAGCACCTTTCTGCCTCTTTGAAGGGCAGAACATCTTTGAATATAAGGCCCCTCATTCTCTTTAAAAAGGGGAAAAAATCATGTTTTTTAGGCTTTTGCATTTCTAAGCTGAATCCTGTCCATTGCATTTTTTTGACCCAGTCCACAGCACAAGCCAGCAGCTGAGGGTCCAGTTTACCTAGCCTTCCCTGGAGCATGACCAAGGGGTTTAACCACAGCCTCCCAAGTCTGATGCTGCAGGAAAAAGACAAGGAAAAAAAACAGGGTGCATCCCCAATAACAGAAAAAAGCCATCCCTCAACTGAAGGGTGTGCTGGTATTTGAAGGGAGCTGTGCTGATCCTGAAGCAGGGCTGTAATTATCCTCCTGTTAATTGGCATAGGCTTAAACAGAATGAATGATCATGATGCTAAATCTCCTTTGATTTGATCAGCAAAGCCTTCTCTTCCTAGCTGCTCTATCTCCTGTTTGAGAAGCCAAAATACCCCTCATCATAGCAAGACTCAGTGAGCAACAGGTACCAATTCCCCTGTGGCCACCTTCAGTAAGTTATTATCTACTAAAATTCATCCTACTAATTTAAACAACTTGATGGTCTGTGAGAGACTCGTTCTGAATTCCCTCCCTTCCCTGCCAAAGGAGATGTTATCTGAACAGCTGTGCCCTTCCTCTCCCAGCTGATTTCCCATAGTGTCTCCAGTGACGTTTAAACCGTCTTAATTATTGTCTTTGGCAATAGTACAAGTTAAATAATTATTACCGCATTTATCTTTATTGCTTAAATGCTGCTGGGGAGAGGCAAGATGCCTTTTCTTTATTCTTTGGCAATAATTAAAATTAACACACTTTCCTATTAATTTAGATTTTTGTACTTCTTTTAAAGGTCTCATTTTGCCTGCCTCATACAGCAGCTGGAAGAGAATGCACAGCAATAAAAATATGGTGACAATTCCCTTTTTCATGATCGAAAAGAAGCAGATCACATCCAGTATTTGTTAGAACAAATTTTACTAATTAAGCTGCTGTTAGAATGGAATCAAGCTGTCATTAACAGCCGATAACTGTGTGCATTCAGCTGTACCTGCTCGCACCCTTCAAGGTGGGATCTGGAGGATTCAGACAGGATGGAAGAAAGCAGGTGTCCAGAAAGCTGGGAGGGTTGCCCATTTGCCTGGCTGCCAGCCTATTCCCAGAGCCCATTTAATGTTATCAAATTAACATTTTCCTGTGGAAGGCATTTACCACTGAATATTTCTGCCAAGCATGAGGGCTGAACATTATGTGAGCTTCAATCCTCACAGTTTTCATTCACTATCCGATGCCCCTTCCTTCCTCGTGTAAGTTAACAGGCATGTCTGACCTTCCTGCTGCTAGGTGTGTTTTATGGGGTCATTAGGAAGCGATGCTCTCGGCAAAGATAATTACTGTGTGCAGTAGTGCAAAGCTGTAAGTGCAAGAGCAACATCACAGCTCCAGCAGTAGACTGTCAAGAGAATTGTATGCATAGTGTCAGAAATATATTTTAATTGATAAGAAACACTGAATTTATTGCCTTCTTGAGGGCACAAGCCACGCACTTAGGGTTTCTTATAAACATTTTTAAAAATGATTCGTGAAGGTCCTTGCTTCACTGAGACCTGGAGAAAGTCCCATCAGAACCAAAAAGACTGGGATCAAGCTTGTCACTTGCCCCAGGAAGGAATGTAGGCTGAGCAGACAATCCCACTGCTTCTGTTGGGGCTCCTCCTGTCAGAGCAGAGCGGGCATGGGCAGCACCACCCGTGCATCTCTGAAGGCATCGGTGCACTTTGCTTGCAGAGAGGAGCAGTGTGTTGTAGCTCAAAATATTATCTTTATTCTCTAGAACATTCTCTAACCTTAAAAGGCATTGTCTTCCAGATTTATCTGGGCAATGGTGATTTTTCATGTTCCTTATTTTGAGATACTTGAAGAGGCTGTATCCTTGTTATAGTACAGAGACATTTCACATCTATTTGGGCATGTTGGTGCAGTTTGTGGCAATTTTCTGCATACCTCTTGATGATATTTGCATCATGCTGAAAACAGGCAAAGGGACCGGCTAACCTGTCAGGTCACATTGAGCTTTGCATCCAGAGTCAACATCAGAGACCAAACCCTGCCCAGGCCCCTGAAGAGCAGAGGGCTGAGATATCAGGCACTCTGCAATACCTCCAGCCCATGCTTCTCAGTCCATCATTACCACCAGAACTACAAAGAAAAGACAAATATCTCCAGACAGAAGCAGAGAAAAAGTCTGTCTTGTCCAAGGTGTACTGTTGGGACTTCCCAGGTTGGAGAGACCAGGCAGGTATTTTTTCTCCTCTCGCTCAAAACCTCATCACAAAATGCTGCACTTTCTGTTCCTGCTTTTTCCCCTTTTGTCTTTAGGAAATTATTTTGGAGGGTGTCATGGTTTAACCCCAGCTGGCAAATAAGCACCACACAGCTGGTCACTCACTCCCCTGCCAGTGGGATGGGGGGGAGAATCAGAAGAGTAAAAGTGGGAAAACTTGTGGGTTGAGACAGAGACAGTTCAGCAAAAGCCATGTGTGAAAGCAAAACAGAACAAGAAATTCATTCACCACTTTCCATCAGCAGGCAGGTGTTCACCAGGACTTTTTTTATTTGCCACATGTATATCTGTATATCAGTTCACAAGAAAAATCACAAGGTCAATTGGAAAATTAACTGGAAATCCTATTTTCACTTTCCCTGTTGCAAATCCTTATCATTCAGGGTCTTGGCAATACCAAAGGGAAATCTCTTATATAAATCCATGACTACATCGTACTGTTGTTTTACTGACATGAGGGCACATCCTACCACTAAGATGGCCTCTGATCTATTCCCTACAAAAGCAAAATCAAATGGAACTGCACTTCTTCCTGCTGAATGAGCTTGCCTTTATCAAAATATCACTGACAGCTGTGACGAATCCTCCCGTTACTTGATTAGTATCATCAAAGAGTGAACTGTGATGGGCAGAAGATGAACCAATTAAGTTAAGATAGTTGCTGCAAAGAAAAAGGATCTCAGGAGAGTATGGCACACTCCATTACCTGTGACAGCAAGGGAGAGTGGGGAAGGACTGGGATGCCCAGCTGGGGACCAAGGACTGGGGGTTAGCTGAGCCTCCTGTGGACAGCCCAGCAAGGCACACATCAGGGCATGAGTAGCTCTAGGGGGCAGAAAGGGGATGTCACCCCATCCCACCACCCCAGGTCCAGCCGCTAATGGGGCCACGCTCTCTCCTGGCTGGCAAAAGAGTGCAAGGAGGGGGAGGAGGCAGACGTTCCTGGACAGGTCCACAGAGATTTGTCATGCTGTGTTTTGTTTTTTTCCTTTGGTTGTGTCTTATGCTCACATGAATCAGTAACTAGAATGTATTTTGACATGAATTTAGAGCATTTGGAGCCTATTTTGACAGGAATTGTAGTATGTCAAGAGTGACTAATTTTTTTGCTCTGCTTTGTTTAACAGAAATTCCATGAATGTAGTAAATAGAGGACTTCCACATCACTAGGATTCTTGCCTGAGACAGATTTAAGTCCCCTCAATCCAGTGGGGCACATGCTTTGGCTGTGTACAGGGGAGATGGGAAAGGGACAGGCGGGGAGGGTGGCTCGCAGCACAGACACTGCTTGCTCCTGTTCCCAGCCACCATGGGCATCATCTGCTCTGCAGCCACCCAAAGATCCATATTCACAGACCAGAGGGACTGATGTTAAAAATGGCTTTCCTAGATGACAGACCAAACATGACAGAAGCACAAGAGGGTGGGCGGCAGTCACCCCCATTGCCAGCAGCAGGGTGAGTTTAGGGGAGCACGAAAACAGAAGGAAAGTTTTCTGTGCAAACCAGAGGCAGAAAACATCAGAGGCAGATGACCAAAAAGGAATAAAACATACTTTGTGAACACTTTTTGCAAATAAAGACTATGGTATAAAGAAAGAACTGATCTGTAGGATCTGTAGAGTGCAGCACGGTCCCTGCTACCAGCAAACTGCTCAACTTTTCAGGGCCACAGGGAGCAAAATCTGGAAACGATGGATGAAACATAAACTGTGCCTATGGACTTCAGCATTAAGAGAAATTGTTTCCAACACACGAACATTAATGCTGCTTTAAAGAAATGTGATGAAATTTCAAGAGAGGAGGAGAGAATGTGATGTTTGCAAGGTCTGTGCCTGGTAGCCCACACATAACAGGAAGAAAGAAGAGATAGAACAAATGTGATGCAGACACTTATATCCCAAGAGATTTGAAAAGTGTCTGTGCCAA
Source organism: Ceryle rudis (assembly GCA_033439905.1). Taxonomy (NCBI): domain Eukaryota; kingdom Metazoa; phylum Chordata; class Aves; order Coraciiformes; family Cerylidae; genus Ceryle; species Ceryle rudis. Next base: position 63,230 of record JAAGNO010022571.1, read on the forward strand.
GTCACTTGGAAAATCTCATGAAATTAAATAATTCAATGGAGAAAAACGTTCTTTTACAAAACAAAGAGGTAGGGGGAGGGAACAAGGCTTATAGACAAGACAGAAGTGTGGATTAAGTATTGGAATAGATATAAATAATAGCTACTGTCAGACCATGCAGGGTGTCGTGTAAAAGGGTAATTTGGCAAAAAATAAATCCCCTTACATTCCAACTTGTCCTCAGATATCAGAGAGGCTGGGGGCAGTTAGGCTTAGGTTCTTAGTGATGTCCAGTTTCACACTATTAGTCTGGTCGTATTCAGTATCTGAACTCTCCTGGCTCCGGATTCACTGACACTGCTGCACTCCCCATCTCGTCTTGCTCCATGGTCTCATGCAGGCACTAAGGAGCTGGCAGCGCCCAGTGAGAGACTCCTGTAACTAACAAGGTGAATAGTGCAATTTATTGAAAGCAGCAGAAGTACAGGTTCTTGTGGATTGCTGGTGATAAATACATTGTCTGCAAGACACATGCAAATATACAAAGTGCATTAAGTTAAAAGAAGCAGGTCCAGAGAGACTTCTAAGTTTACCCAGGAAAGTACTCAGAGAGTCTGGATCTTACCCAAAAGCATCCCTATGGGATTGCGGCAGGTGCATCCGCCCCCAGCTGACAAAATACAAAGCAAACAGGATGTGCTGGAGCAGTTTGATACCTCAGCCAGACTAGTTGATGCCTTAGCCATTAAGCTGCACCTTATGGTTCTTAACTTGTGCCTTGGGGTCTGAGCTTGTCTGTGTTTTGTCTGGGCTTGTCCCCTCAACCAATCAGAATGATCAGAGGGCACCCTCAACCAGGCTATAACTGGGGTCCTGCCCAAGAGCCAGAGGAATTGCTTCTTCACAGAGCAGCAGGTCTGGCAGTCGGACCCTCCCCTTGGACACGCCATCCAAGGACACTTCCCTGGATTGAGTCTCCATGCACTGAGTCATTCTCACACCCTCTTTGGGTGAGTGGTGTCTCGGACACTCTGGTGTGGGAGGCTTCCCCTTGATGAGTGTGTGCCCATTTTAGTTCATCTTTCCTTAAGTTTTAGGAATTAGTTATGTAGTAGTTAATTCCCAACGGACATCCGAACTTGTATTTGGTCAGGAGTGCTGGGCAACTCTGGTTGCAATAAACCCCATTTTGGATAGCAGCTGCTGTTTGGTTTGTGGGTGCTTCCATGACGGGGGGGAGGGGGTTTGGGGAAGAGAGGTTCAGCCTGTCAACTGATCCCAGGAGTCAGAGATAATCAGCAACAATATCCACACTGATTTGTCCACAGTGATGTCTTCCCTGACACCCCCCCTTCCTTAAACCATTTTTATATTATTTTTCACCTTCAATGTGAAGTTTGAGTAACTCTAGTCATAAATGCCTTTATTATGATTCATATAAAATTCTCTCACTTTGCTTTTAAAGGTGTAGATAAAGAAAATACAGGGTGCAAGCTCAGTGAGTGGTAGTCACACTTTGGAGGCCGGTATCCTTTGGGATGGGGGTGTGTTTTGGTATTATTTGGGCTGAACCCAAACTTCCACACAACCAGCAGGAAAATGGCTCCTGACTTTGTTAGGAGCATTCATGACTTATGAGAAGCAGGTAACTAATGCTTTCCTGGGCTGGGACTTGAACCATCAGTGAACAGGGTAGTATAAGGACATTTCATGAAAAAGGCAAAGCATCCAAGTGAGGAAGGGGTTTTATGGGACCAGAAGTAGGTGAATATAACAGGACAACAGTGATGAGACATAATGGAAGATGATAATGGGTGGGAATTGTGGAAAAGGCTCCTAAGCCCATAAAGCTTCCTTGTCCATGTCTTTCGTGTACTAGGGAGCCCAGAAGTGGACACAGTACTCCAGGTGTGGCCTCCCCAGTGCTGAGTAGAGAGGGAGGATCACCTCCTTCAGTGTTCTGGTAGTGTTCTGTACAGCTCTAAGGTAACATCAAAGAGGAGCTCAAGACTGTCTTCCCCTGTACTCCTGTTGGAGAACATGGCATTTCCTATGTGTATGACAAATGCCTGACCATAAACAGAACTGAAAGAGCTGTGAAAGCCAACTAGGTCATAAAAATTTGAAATATCCTAGGCTTCACAAGTAGAAAAGTAGACAAGGAAAGCTTTGTGATATTATTTCCTTTAATATGGTTCATATTTCACTTTTATTTCCTGGAAAGAAAGATACCAACAGACCGTATTGATCTATGTCAGGAGAAGGTCCAGCCCTCACTAACATAACAAGAGAGGGCCAAGCCAGAACAAGCACTTTTCAGTGTAATTACTTTGCCTCAGCAATTTTGTTTTATCATAACTGATACAAGTGAAGGCGAGTGAAAGGGACCTGAGAGCACAACATGGAAACCACATGGCACATGAAAGGCTTCAGCTTTCTCAACGATAGATCGAGTCTGTCATCTTTATCTGACACTAATGGGGACCTTCACGTTATCACAGCCAAAGTATGCCCTTGGCTACCTCCCCATAAATCTTTCTGACATTTTCCACTGGGAGCCAGAGGCAGATAATCTGAGGGCAGAATCTGATAGGGAACTGGTAGAAGGACATAGGGAGGCCCCAATGGCACACACACCCCCACACACCCTGAGAATTCATCCCCTGCCCTGATCCAGGCACATCTGCTAGCTGCAATGACAACAGCTCATCCTTTTCCCCAGATTTGGAGTGGAGGGAGAGTATAAGTGGCATTGCTAGTTTTTATGAGAAATGGGCTTCAGTTTGGATTTAATTTTTGTCATTTGCCTGGCAACTTCTGGATGTAGGCTAGGGAGAGGTTGCTCACTTAAATATCATTGTTTACACCAGGATTTCAATGGAGTTTGAAAGGATTTACGCTTCTAAATAGTTGCTGTTATTCTTTACAACTACTTTCAAATACAGAATTTGAGTTACAGACTTGGGAAGGGGCAGCATGTAGTGATCCTGACTGGGAGGCCAATCTACTTTGAAGAGCTCGTGGTCCATATACCAGCTAACCCAGGTAGGTGCCTATATAAGCTTCCTATACAAGCTGAAATCACATCTCTCTTAAAAAAAGGAGTATATCTGAAACAAACAGCATCATACAGTGGAAAAGGCTCGCCAACTTGGGAAAAAAAGATGTGTATGCATGGACCGAAAAAGGAATTTTAAAGGAAAGTTATTTTGAGCACAAGATGAGCTTTAGCTTTATTTTAGCGTTTCTTTCTCTTGTAAAGATGCAAGTGAGCCCACAACCCATAAATTCCACGGCACAGATAAAATGCTGCAACATGCAGAGAGGCATTTTATAAATACCTGATATCCAACAAGGAAATAGTAGTATAATTAAATAAGGACACTCTACTGTGCAAGTGGTCTGGCCATACATCTATCCCATTTGGTTTGAGTGTCCACACCGTTATTCAAAAGATTGCTTTAAAAATACTATGTCTAAATTTGAAGACTGCTAAAAGGAAGCACAAATAGCAGTTTGGGGAAGAAGGAGACTCCTTTGCTTGTTTACCTTAACCTGTTCCTGTGTCTCAAACATGGATCTGTGTAGGTGTAAGCATGTGTACTGACAGTGAAAGGATAAGCATCTCTCTGGCAAGATGGGTAGCACTGATACAGCAGACAATGTGCCATTGTTATTCGTTGTTCATCTCTAATCACTCCTCTAGCCTTGATTTTGTGTAAAATGGCTGATTTCACACATTTACTACAGGAATTGGGGGACCAATAATTACATTGCTTGCATTACCTTGCTGTTGTATGGGGCAGGCTGGAGAGCAGAACCAAATCAGGATATTATTATGTATATGTGACTGTAGTTCACAGGAAGCCCGAAGAAGACACTCAGAGGCCTGAAAAGATGTCCTCCGTCAAAGATACAGACACCTGTTGTAAAGCCAGCAACACTAAACCCTTTAAAGGAAAACTCACAT